>KB673423.1:4117411-4156656 GCA_000349145.1 Anopheles dirus
GTGATGATGCAGGTGATGGCGTACAGGCTAAACTGACTTTGTCGTATAGGGTTTAAAAAATCTACACTCGTGCCGCGAGGGCCCCGAAGGGAAAGGAACGGAAACAAATATCACATAACAAACCAGCATCGAACTTAAAACTCAATTTCCTACCTACAAGTGTGTACACATTTGGAATACGAATACCGCGAAAGTGAGGGGACGTCATGCGTCCGATGAATCATATCGAGAAATAAATACTTAAGATAAGGACCAGAAATATAGCGACCACCACCGTCATCAGAACGAACTTTTCGCGCATCGCGCGCATAATCATCGAATTGAGGATCCTCGACGAACGGCTCAAGTCTGCATCCGTTTCGCGAAGCTGCAAGGAGAAAGAGTAAAAACGGACATCAATTCGAGTACGTCTGACCGCTCCAAAACGCAATCAAAATACCCTTCCACGGGATCGTTGTATGGTTTCCCGCTGCTGACTCAGATCCGCCAGCACCTGCGTACCGATCTGCTCCGTCTCGACCGAAATGCGGTACGCGTCGTTCAGATAGTTGCTGGTACGTTCCAACCGCTCCGTGTTATCCAGTAGCCGCCGCTTTTGATCCTCCTGTATGCCTATCTCGTCGAAATCGTCCACTGACGAATCGTACCCGGCCTTGGATCGTGCCACTTTCGCGTTGTTGAACTCCTGCTGCAATCGCTTCCATTCGGCCTGATAGCAGTTCAACCGGGAGGTGTATGCTGCCCGCGAATTCTGCGGTATGTCACGAATCTCGAGTCCAATCTGTTCTAACAGCTCCTGGGACTCCTCCAGCTGGCGATCGATGTCGGAAATCAGTTTGTTACGATCCGCTAAAAACAACAATTGCACCAATCAGAGTGACACCATATTTCTGCTGATAAGCTGCCCTGGCGGCTTGCGTACCTCCGGTTGCGACCGCAATACGGCCAATCTGGGCAGTAATTTCGGCCGTCTGTACGGCGTACTGCTGTTCGTAGTCCTGTATCAGCTCCATCCTGTATTGGAGCTGCCGAGCAAGTTGAACTGATTTGGATGGTGAATTTTTAACACTCGATACGATGTCTGCTTGCGTGCATAGCGAAGGAAACTATTACGCTCGCTATTTCCTCTGCAGCTGTTGATTATTACTCAAAATTTATCGCAGAACGACGGACGTGAAACCCCACTTGGCTCAAAGGTTGATAAAAAAAAAAATGTAAAAAATGTCAACAAAGCAAAAACAGCAAATGAAAGATGGCATCCACGAGTTTCGAAACATACAATTTCGAATATCAACAAATGTCATTCGGTTTCAAAATGACCGTTGCAACATTGCAGTAAGCAGATAGATTTTGGAAGATTTATTGGAATAAAATGGTTGAACGAAATAAATCGTTCTAATCTGTCCCATCATCCATCGAGTCGATATTTCCATCCGTTTCCTCCCCTTCATCTTCTTCGTCCTCCTCCTCCTCGAAGCCCGACAACATCGCCGCCTCATCTTCATCATCCTCCACCGACTCCATTCCGCTGCACACATCCGGATTCTCTTCGCGCAGCCGACGAATATTGTTCAGCACAATCTCCATCATGATGTTACGGCACTGATCATCGAACCGATACGGCAACCACCCATAACGCTCGTCGCACACCGTACCAACCTTCGGCGAGGGCACTTTCTTCAGCATCTCCTGGATCTTCTTCAGATGAATGTCACAATACTGGTAGAATATCACCCGGTGCGGGGGAATCGTGTCCTCGTCGAACGTACTGCTGACAAACTGTCGCTCGTCGTCCTTGATGGTAATCGCCGTCTCAGCCAACCGATAGTTCATCTTCGAAAGTGATAGTCGCTTAATTTTAATACACTCGTGCAACGAGTCGACGGAACGGACGCGAAAGTCCAGCATTTGATACGCCCGCGCTTCGAAATGGTTCCGCGGATCGTACCCGTACCGGACCCAGGTACCGCGCCAGGGACCGTTCACGTAGTAGAACGCAATCGTCGGTAGAATGGTGCCCAACGATTGGCTGCTGATCGTGAGCCGGTTGATGTTGGTCAGCGCGTTTTTCGTCCATATCGGGCGAGTCTTGAAAATGGCTCGAACCTTCTCCACATCGTCCATCGAGACTACTTTCGTCGTGAGCAGGTGTTGCGCCTGCAGCGTGGGTGTGTCCGGAATGCTTCCCGTCAGCGTGAACGGATGGTAAATGCCGTGCTTTTGTCGCCGTCTCCGGAAAGTGGTTTCAATCGGTGTTATTCTGGGTGTTTTGGGTTCGCGCAGTACGAGCGTGTTCAGCGAATCCGTGCGACTGAAGCACACGGGCGGCAGAAAAAATGGAACGTTCGCTGACTTCTGGAAAGGGCTCGCTGTGTTGACGCCTTTGGGGACAATATCGTCGTGCACGCACTCAACTACGCCACTGGACGAGTTACGAAACGCAGGAAGCTGTTGAAAGTCGCACAGGGACTCAAATTTGTAGCAACGCCGAACGCAGCCCATTATCTGCACCGAACGGACGGTTCTGTGTTCCGGCTGTGACTTTCTCCGTTGAACGATTACCTTCAATGCCAGACCGGTTGTGGATCGTCCATCGCCGTATGCAGGCTTGGAGTACATGCAATCCGGCCGGAATCGCAGCTCAAGTCGTCGTTTCTCTTGAGCGAAAGTCTGCGGGCGAGGAGTGTGATAAACAAATGCCGTCTATCGCAAGACTCACGGTGAATACTCACGGTGCTTATTTCGCGCATTCCTCCGAGCGTTTCGACCATGCGGTCCGGGTTTAATACCACTCCCGGATACACCACACACACTAAATCTCTATCAAAATTATGTTCGTGGGCATTTTTTAAACTGTATTCCATGTTTTAGGGGTGTAATTATGCGTTTGTTTTGCACTCGCTTTTGCCGGGCAGAAGGATAAGTTTGTTTACCTTTTTTTTACGCAAATGCCCGTTTGACAGAAGGCTGACAGTGACCTACACTTTAAGCGCAACCGTTGGGGAAATCGGAAAAATAAGTGAAAATGTGTGTCGATTTTTGTCATAGGTAAAAAAAGAGATTAACGGAACTGGTCGAAGTCATATTAATAGCAAGGAAATAGATTTATTTGAATTTTTAGTTATAGAATTTGCCATAACCACGTGGTTCGAACAAAACCACGTGGTTTGCTCACCAAGCACGTGCGATCAAATCTTTTCTATACCGATCTACCATGTATGAATTAATAACCTTTATTATCTTGTTCTATTGATCTATTACCATTTTTGGGTTGATAAGATGAATAAGAAGAAAGAAATTTTTATGATATTCCATTTGATTGCGCTGGTCTTCAAGTGGTAGGACAGCCACCAAATCACAAAGAGGTCGTTCTCTACTAGCAATAAAAGATCTACTGGTGAAAGTTATAGGCTCATACTTCAAAAGTTTAATAAGCGATAAGACGGCAGGCATGACTGTGTCGATAGTTACAGGATAGACAAAGAAGAGCTAGTACTTTTTTTTAGTTCTTTAGAAGAAAACGCTTTCACCTGAAAGTGGCTTGTACTAAATCAATCTTCGGTAAATTAGCTTTCTCCAGCGCAAATCAACATTTGGGATTCTATTTAAGGAAATCAAATATTGCTGCCACCCCGTTACATTACCCGCCGACGATCCTACCAACCGAACGGGAGCCATATTAGGAAGGCACGCTCTCCATAACTTAATCCGCCGCCAGTGGCCAGTTGACACGAATGAATAATATAGCCAAGAGACGGCTGGTGTGTCTTACTGCGGGAAGGACTCACTATCCCACTCCCTTTCTAAGTGTGTTTCTCCACACACCACACACACATTGTCGAATGCAAGAAGTTTTGAGCTGAATTATTCACCACGTGAAGAATGGCACATGTTATAGTCCTTGAAACCGACAGGTCTCGGTGCTATTTGTGATGAATAATGCACACGTTAATGCTTTCTATAAGGGAAAACGATCGTTTATTAGGCTTTTCGTTTGGACAAGGCCGCAGAACGGTTTCATAACGGAAGATGTACTGCGTTCCTGTCTTTAATTATATGAAACTGTCAAAAAAGATAAGACACCTTGTGTAGCAAGAAAAACGAAAATACAGATCATCTTTGTTAAAGTCTTGCATAGCAAATCTCTCAGGTGGAAAACCCCAGATTCATCAGTCCTTCACAGGACATCGAATTTCCAAGAAAAATCAATTACACAAATTGGAGGGTTTGTGTTGATTATTTGTTTTTAGGAAAATCCATGAATTATTCAAAGTTCCCTCCAATGAATCACCTTCAATGGGAAAGAAAGTACCGGTTTTCATCTGGAGCACAACATCACCTCACTGAGGTCATTGCTACAATTTACAGTGTCCTTCTGCAGCGGTCACTTTTAAACGAGCTGATCGTCTCGGACACCCATACCCTCGATTCCTCGTTATTAGGGCAGGCGAGGCTCGCCTGCTAAATGATAGTGTTTATCCGCTATCAAAAGCAAGCGCCAGATACGACACGCGTACGGCAACGGGTGCCGAAATCATAACCCGACCTCAAATTGCCTGTTTAAACGATGAGCTACTCTAATTAGGCAGGTACAGCTGGTTGGAACGAATTTGAAAAATGACCGCGTCATGCAGCCCCCAAAAACGCGGTCTGGTGACTGGCAACTCAGGCACAAGGTGTTGATGGCCCGCGACACAAACCATATTTCCCATCGACAGTGTCTCGTGGACCGCCGCTGCTATCAATTTCCGCGTGTGGTAGTAAAAGAAGCGAAAGGGTGTTGAGAATTGTCATTAGAATCAATCGATCCTAGGAACGGTGAGAACCGGGTCGGAGGGGCACATGGGCAGTCGAACCATCTGGAGCGGTTCCGTTATTTAAAATAATTTATTGGATTTTGAAGAGCATAAAAAAACCGATCCACCCCAATCCCTCGGTGTTGGGGAGCCACGCGTGCAACACCAACAAGTTATCTGCTATCAGTGCATATTTAATCGTATCCAAACAAACAACGAAACAAACAAAAAACTGCACATGCAGTGAAAGTTACCTCCATTGCACTGCAGAGATCATAGATAGCCACCACCAAAGCAGGCCTTATAAAAGATCGTGCCCGCCTACTGTGATGCAAAAATTGGACAGCCGTTCACAGAGAGCAAGCAGCTACCGGACGGGGGCACCTGACACAGTGGGACACCGTAAGTACTGAGTATCACTCTCACTCTCTCTCCAACTCCTAGTGCCGTTAGTGGCCACCGATCCATTCCGAAGCATTGACCATCACCCTACGACCACAGTCGCACTCCATACCGTAGTAGACAGCAACCGTACCGAAGGTGAAAGGCACGGACACACGCGGCATCATTCCGGCAGGCGAAAGGACACGTGCGTGCCGGGAGTGTGTGGTTTCGGTGGTTCACATACGAACGAGAGCGCTGGCTCGCATCACGCTAGCAGCTCCTGCTCGTCCTCGTACGCCGAACCGGACGATCAATTATTCAGCCCCTCAGTTCCCCGGCGCGGTAAAAAAGCAAACGCCATCGCCTTCGTCAAACAGTGAGAGTCGGCATTTCCTGCGGTGCGCACGCGGTGATCGGCGTTTACTGGTCGCGCTATCCTGCGGAGTTCGGGTTGTGTACGCGCTGTTGTGCTGCTACTACCGCTGTGTCCTGGCAACGTTTCCAAAGTTTGTAGAAGCTGATCTCTCAAGTCAACAAGATCGGTTGGGTCTTGGTGGAGCGTGTTTGAAACGTAGTGATCTTCAGCGAACTTTGTGGCACCTCCTATCGGATATCTGCACCGCAAGACACAAAGGAACCGTCATCAGGATCGTTAAAAAAAGACAAACACACAAGGGAGCGGGAGATAGTGGAAGATAATTAGTGACGGCATGGCGCTGATGACTAACCAAGCTAGCCGGTGGCTAATATGCGTGAGCTGATCCTCTCCCGCCACGATTGCCACCTTCGACCTTCCGCCAAGATTGACAATTTGAATGAAACGTATCGATTTTTCACCAGCGTCCACAGAGAGCGAGTTTACGTCGGGGTCGTGAATGGCTATTAAGCCAATCGTGTGCGTGTGTGACTAAACCTATATGTTTATGTGTTTGTGTGAATATGTATGCACGGCAGATTATGTTTGTTATCCGGTCCATTAGGGCGGCTCAGTTTTCAATTTGCTCCGTGGTGCTCTGTTAATGCGTGAAAAATAGTGAAAAGCGACTCATAGCGGCAGGTGAAAAATTACGTAAAACGATACGCTGAATGTAGCGGAAGGTCAACGGCGCCCGATCGTAATCTTTCGTTTACCTGCGCTCAGTGACAATGCCGGGGACGTAGGAAGCGTAGATCGCTCTAGAACTCTGGAGGTGGAATTTTACCTCGATTAAAGTTCGTACCGTGTCGGAGCGTGTCCTCGAGAGGGAAAGTGCCGTGAGCGACGCGGTTCATAATGCATACAGGTGAAGCCAACCCGCATGCCTCCAATCGAAACTCCACCGTGCCGTTGGAAAACACTGGAAAGCCAGCACCGGACCCGTGCCATCAATGTTTCATTGTTTTAGATTCATTTTCGATTATAGTGTCCGGCGGGTGTGGCTCCTTCCGGTGCAAAGATTCACCGCAGGGTCACGGGCGGGAGCTGGCCTGATATGATGAGCTCAGCATTCCAGAAGCCGAAACATGATTAATGTTTGATGCCGTTTACATTTCTTTCGACACGCGTCCCCGTGAGCGGTCGGGAAATCCGACCAGCCGAAACTATGTAGTTCCATGTAGTTCTATGTTTTTGTTGCTCGCTGTTTACTTTCAAGTTTTCATCCAGCTTGGTGCGTTGTCACCCCGCATAGCCCCCGGTACGCGGATGTAAAATTTCCGTTTCGTGTCGTCGGCCCATGCCGTCCAAGCCGAGGCGTTCGTACTTAATGTGGCCACACGAGCTCAATCAGTCCTGATGGTTTGTTTTGACAGAATAATGTCACTTTCATCGAGTTATAATTGTGTTTACCTCCGGGCGAGGTGCACACACGGACAAGAAATGGTCAGGTAGCTGGCGTGTGGATTATCTGGTTCCAGTTGTAACCGGTGTTGTTCCGAGCGTCCGTGTGTTCCACGCGTAACAGACTCAGTCAGACCTTCGATGTAGACAAACAGCAATTAAGTCCTGCTTTCGTGATGACGTTCTTGTCGGATCGAGATTGTTGAAAACAAATGTGAAAAATACAACAAACACAGTACAGAGTGTTTTTTCTCTCTCTCTCAATTCTATTAATCACTAGCTCCAAACAGGCATGAATCCAACTTTTATAGCCGAAATCGGCAGAATATTGAGCATAAAATAAGTTCACCGTAAGACAAAGGGTTAGCATGAGTCGTTGTCAGCAAGTTCGGAACTATAATTACAAGCAGTGCAGTGTGAGCGAGATTGGCGGATAATTGTTCGATCACTTCCATCGATGCATCGTGCCGTGGGTGTCGTGAGGCTACAGCTGCATCCACTAGTACTTTCGTAAAACCTTTTGCACACCCCAATTAACTCGAATGGATAATGGGTATTTGTCTAGATACAGGTAAGTGACGGAGAGTCGCCGATGCTTCACGGCGGTGGCCATGCTTCCGAAAGATCCATCACCGGGAAGAATGCACCCCGTAGAACGTCCATTGAGAGCGTGCCCGTATGTGTTCTCTATTTCAAGAAAAAAACAACACTGCGTCCGACATAGAGGACCCAGACTGGAAAGGCGGTGGACCGAGCACGCGTTCCGCCGTGGTACGCACCCCGAAGAGTGCCATAGCCGGAATGCAGAACACCGGCAAGGTGAAGTTCGATCCCCCGAAAGTGCCTGTCATATTCGTGTTAGGTAACTATCGCGATCACTCGATCGGTGTCGATAAAAGCTCAAACGGTATTGTCTCTGTATGCTCCGCCGCACGCCGTAGGTGGCCCCGGTAGTGGTAAAGTAACGCACTGCGATACTCTGATGCAGGAGCGCCGCGGTGTTACGCACATCAACATGATGGACCTGCTGCAGCAGTACGCCATCGGGAATGGTAAGTGTCGTCGGTGCCACACCACCGTCTTATGATCCCGCGCGCTGAGTCATCGGCACACCGGCCTGGGTCATTACTGAATTTTGAATCAACCTCGGATCTGGGCCCGGCGATAATAGGATAATAGGGACAGGATGGCCACCGCTCCCAGCGCCAGGCGTTGGGCAAACAAAAATCAATAAATCCAGTAATTATTACCCGATGACATCGATGAGCGTCTGCACCAACCCAATCGTTCCGGTTGGAGTCAGTTTGTCTCCTCGATCAACGGGCGGACGGCACCGGTATAGACACGTGTGCTGTGTCCTCGTTCTCCGTGCGAGATAATTGCGGCATGAACTTTTCATGCATTTCTTGGTAGGGCTTACGCTTCAGTTGGTCAAGAAAACGCGCCGCAGAAGACGACGTGTCCGTTGACCATGGCGAACGGGTTGCCGATCGATTTCCGATAGCCCTTGATTTGGTTCCGATTGGACCTTGTGGACAGTGGGAGCGGGAGCGGTAGCCAACAGTGCCCAGTCCAGTCCAGCGACCAGGAAGACAACGGGCCGGTGGTTGATAAATTAATCAAATATTGATTAAGGTCAAATAGCGCACATAACACAATCATTTAACCGATACGCCACATTACCATACACGGGCCCGGCACGAACACGGCACAGGAGCGGCCTTCAAGGCCCACCTTGGCCGGCATTTCGTAACTTCCAGTGGATGAGTCGCTCACTCGGCTCACTCTCTCCTCCCGACAGATATGCAAGACTTCTCCCAGCTTTCCTCGCGCACGGTCACCGAGGTTCTGATGCTGGAGATGAAAATGTCACCAGCTGCCAAAACGTACCTAGTGTCCGGATATCCACGATCGATGCGGGACGTCGTCGAGTACTCCGAAAAGGTGGGTGGGATTGGCGATCTACTGCGGAAGCGACTCTCAACCAACAAACACAAAAACAGGAATCCATCACCCCACACTCACACACACGCACAAGGGTGACGCTGCGAGGTGCTGACAGTGTATCCCAATGTTTGTCTATGTCATTAAAATTCCCCTTCTCCCGGGTGCGCTGGAAATAATTTGTCGCCCTATGAATAGCCACGGACCGTGTGTGCTTTCGGCCGCAAAGTCCTTGGACGGGACCGTTTGACCTTGTTGAAATATGCCCCCCGGCGACTAAATCTGTAACCACCTCTCCCGTTTCGGGCTCCACCTCCCGTTACAGATACAGGTAATCAACGGTGTGATACTCATATCCTGGCGGCAGGCCATACTACAGAAGCAAATCGATTACGGTGCCAAGCTGGGCCATGTCGTGCTGTCGCTGGCCAAGATGGAGCTGGAGAACTTCTTCAAGAACGTCATGCCCGTCGCGGACTACTTCGACCAGAGCGACATGTTGATCGCGGTAAGCGTAGCAGGCGGTGCTTTTGTTTCCCCCGTTTTCCATTCGCCCAGCTCACTCTGTATGCTCCTCTTCCCTTGCGCGCGCAGATAAACGGCGAACGATCGCCGTCCGAGGTGTACAAAGACTTTCGTGCCGCCGTGCTCGACATACTCGGTGCGCAAGAAAATCAGGAAGCACTGTTGAACGGAGTCGCAGGTATGGGCAGGGGCGTAGATGACATACCCGGCAGTATAGTTAGTGTAGACACGGCACCTAGTCAACCTAAGGTCATTGCAGCTCCCGCACATCAAGTAGAATTAAATCATACTCGCACGCCTCCGCCCCCAGCGCACGGTGCCCAGATGACGCGTCCGACGTCGCACCACGGGTTGCTGCAGCGGCAGCAGTCACGCACCAGCCTGACGATGGTACGGCACGATGACACCGGCGAGACGGCCACCGTCGGTGGCGAGGTGTCACCGGAGCGCGTTCGGCCGCGCGGTGCCCTTCCGCCGCCCATTATTTGGGTGATCGGTGGTCCGGGCAGCAATAAGGCGACACTGTGTCTGAAGGCGGTTGGCATCAATCCCGGCTGGGGACATTTCAGGTAAGTTGGACAGGAGGTCTCTCCGCGGTGCGGCTCTTCTGACTCGGTTATCTTTTGCTCTCATTGTGCGCAGCGTGGGGAGATCGCTGAGAGCGGTGGCCGAATCGGGGCCGCGTGTTGGTTCCGAAAACTATGCCGTGAAGGAGGCAATAACGGCCGGTGAGATGGTACCGAAGAAATCGCTGGACGCTATGATCCAGAGCCAGTTGGCACAGCTGGCGGACAGACGGGGCATTATCATCGATGGCTATCCGCGAGATATGGACCAGGTTGCGGATTTTGAGCGAAAGGTAACGTCCCTCCGTCCCACGGAGGCATATCGACAAGCCAATAACTCGCATCCTCACTCCACAGTACAATCAAAAGCCTCCAATCATTCTGCTGGATTGCTCGAAGTTGCAGCTGGGTCGCGGCCGGCTGGACGATACCGTATCTTCGTTCCGACGCCGTTTGGAGCTGTTCCGGGAGCTGACGCTTCCCATGCTCAAAGAGATGGACACCGCGGGTCGGCTCACCATCGTAAGTAGTGTCACGCACCGGAGCGTCCAAGTCAAGGAACGTCCTCGACTTCCGTTCCCCGAATATCACCACCATCGCCACGATAGGTTCATTCCGGCAATACATTATTAATCATTCGAACTCTGCTGCCATCGTGAGGCTGGTAGCCGGGGTTTTCGGTTGTGTTTGCATTATTCACCACGCCTCCGCACACCACTCCAATTAGCTAGCCTTCACCCTAACGCTCAACCGCCTCCTGTTGCGCCACCCTCGTTCAAGGTTGACGGTGACACGGACAGCCCGTCGGTGCAGCGCGAGTTCGAGCGGATCGTTCGCGTCAACATGGAGCGTGTGTTGAACTCTGGCCTCGCGCAGAACGACCCCGCAAAGGAGGCGGACATTCCGCCGGTGCAGCTGGGATCGTTCCGGAACGTGCTCCAGCGCCAGCAGAGCTCCAGCGTGGATGCGATCGTCCAGGATCTGGACACGGAAGTGCCCGGTGCGGTGCCGACGATCAGCCACCACGTCAGTCTCGCCAACGGACACCTGCCCGGGAGCGGAAAAGCGGGCCCGGCCAAGAACGGGTTCGTCCCCAACGGACGGCCCAACTTCCGCAACATGCTCGAGGAGGCGGACAGCTACCCGATAGATTCACACATTTAGGCGCAGTCGACAGCAATAAGTACAAAACGTTCAGGTTTTTGGAACGACCGAGGCAACCGAGGCGCGAGCTAATTAATTGTTACTGGAAATCGTGCTTTAAAAGTGATCACGGATCGTTTCTCGGCGGGAACTAGAAACCGAACTGGACGGAGGTTGTGGAAGGCAATGTCAAATAGCTTTAAAGAAAAACACGAGAGACGATCACGTAACCGTGGGCTAGGAATGGAATGGAGAATGTCGGTTTCGTATCTTGGCAGTGTGCCAAAACAAGTTGAGCAAGCAGGAAGCAGGAATACTGCGAAGAGTTGAGCAGCGTTTGATGCCGGAGTACGTCGTTACAGGTATGCGTAGGCCTCACGTTTTAGTAGCATCATATTACACCGAGAACTACACTTTCGTTGTTTTTGTTTCTCAAAGTGCAGTACATTTTGAATGTTTGAAGAAAGAAAAACGGGAGCTCAAGGTACGAAATAAATGATCTTCTAGCCTTTTCGTTAGAAATTGAAGTTGAAATGTGTTTCATTCGCGTTCCACTGCGCGTTCATTTACTCAGAGTTTTGCACGATGGCAGATGACAGTTTGTGAACGATACGATAGAAAATCCAAATTCAACACACAAAAAATGAAAAGCCCTCACCTCATCGCAGTGTGCCGCTACTGCGCATCCTCCAAAATGTTCGTTGTGTCAAAATGAGCAACTCGTTCGATGCTCGCCTTTTTAAAATGTGTCCTCGTATGTCTCTTTTTTATGGGCGCACTCGTACTCTCTCCTTCTCGGGCAGCTTCTTATCGCTCTCATCGCCATCACTAGCACACGGCAATGGAAGTATCTCATGAATGAGTGCGGCCAGTCGCCTTTTGAGAGAACAGCCGCCTCCTCTCCTATCAGTAATGCAGCACTGATGTAAACAAACTGATTAAAGTGGAGGAAATCAAGGTTCTGAGTAGACTTTGGAAGGGTAGTGTGTTTTGTACTTGCAAAAGGTAGATTGCGGTTGGATGGTTCTTTGGTTTGTAGGTGTCTTTCAGGTTCGGATGTAATAGTTTATTGCGCAAGGTAGGCGAGTGTGTTTCATTATCAACGTTTAGTATTCGTAACAGACTTCTGTTTGATGAATAGTTTAACAGTGTCACTGACAAAAGTTTGGTCGATATGTTTTTCATCACTGGAATGGAATGGAATGAAAGTTAGTTTATTTGAAAATTAGATACGCTCAAAACGGGCGTCTGACGTGGCGAGAGCAAAGTTGTCCTTGAAAATCTTATGTCATTCACAATTAACATCGTGCAGTGATTTCCCGTTGGCATACAAACATACTTCAGGTGGCATTCTACTTTGTGCAAAAATATTTATAGGTAGAGGTATCTTTTCTAGTTTAAAATCTTAACAAATGCAATTGAAAATACAGTTTAAATTAGAGTTCTTCTTTAGTGTCTCGTTTCGTTAGTGGTCCACGTAATTGTCTGGAGGAAGTGCTTATCGCTCGCTCTAGTTCCTACCGGATCATGCATAATGGTTTCAATTACATCTCATTCACAGTATCACACCTCCCAGATCGTCCAGCACCGATCGGTACCAGCTGACGGCGGACGGCGTTTACTAAACCCAAACCATCACTACAGCAACTGCCTCACGCCGCTCACGTGCATACGCATATCATCAGTGTCTGCCGCAGCGATCATAGGGTGGGAGCGAGATTCCAAGCCGCGCGGTTCGTTGGGAGTAGTTGATTATAAATAAAACAAAACCTTCCCACAACACCTCACCCCGCCAGCTGTCTCCGCGCGCGGTCAATGTTTGCCCTCTAAGCACACAAACACTAGGCTAAATTGGCACGCAGACAACCGCGGAACGCAAACAAATTGCGCGGTCCGGTACAGGCGGACGCACACGGTCGCAGCGCCAATCGCGAGTTTTCGCATTTCTCGGACCCCGCTTAGAAGCTCGCGGTCGAGCTTGAATCAGTATTACTTGTGGATTTCGTGCAGCAAGCAACCCTCGCAAAGTTCGTCATAATGGTGAGTGAGCGGTGTTCAAGTCCAGGGGTGTCTGTGTGTGCGCCATCTTCTCTCAACTGCATTTCCCATGTGATACCCGGTTTTACATACGCCCAGTGTTCCTACCAGAAGAGAAAACGAACGAGTGAAGCCTGTGCACTGAACGCCTCCTAACGTCTTATCATGGTGATAGGTATAAGACGTTTGAAATATTCAGCACCGATTGATCGATATTTTCCGTGCGAGACTACGAACGGAGCAACCTCTCACCTCTGCCCGATTGCGTAACATGACCCAACGCCAGTGGTCAGGTAAATGAGTGCGCCACCCAACCTGACCTGCACTCTGATCACACTGATCATGGGCTCCCTTGACCCTGAACCTGAGGGAATGCCTACTGGTGTCATTTATGGGATGCGCTTCAACGCTGATCGTTTAACAACCTTTAGACAAACAGGGCGACTCACCAAAGAGTCACCAACGGCGAAAACTGTCTGTCTGTTTCAAACTGTGTCGGTGGGCTAAAAATAAGTCGCCCGATTTCAAGGCATGAAATTTTGACCTCCCATAGCACAGATACTGCTGTTCAGTTTTTTGTTGTTGTCGTTATGTGCTCTCCCGCTACTCTGTACACGGTTCCGCTTCCTTCAGACCGGTGCCAAGAAAATGATTGTGGCAGTGAAAAGTGAAATTTTAATGCGAGCCGTTCATTATCAACAGCCGACGGTGAATCCTTCACTTCGGTGTCG
This sequence comes from Anopheles dirus, assembly GCA_000349145.1. Taxonomy (NCBI): domain Eukaryota; kingdom Metazoa; phylum Arthropoda; class Insecta; order Diptera; family Culicidae; genus Anopheles; species Anopheles dirus. The sequence goes on from KB673423.1 coordinate 4,131,357, forward strand.
ATGTAAATATAGAGCCGCTCGACGGGCGCTCTATTTTCGAGACCTGTTCGGCCTGTTGAAAAATGCACACACCGTCCTTAATAGTGCGTAAAATTGAGATCCGCAGCTGCGCTACAATGTCGGGGCGAGGATAAATTAGAATCATACGTTTGAAAATAGGCACTTTGATGTCTGTCTGTCCCCTGGCGTATCGATCATACTACAGTACTTGCTACCTCTGCGTGGAATAAAACCTAGTACAGCTTACCCCGAATTCTATATCCACCTTTCCCCCTTGACCATCCGATCTGTGCTTGCCCGAATGCGTGCGTCTTGCCGCGGCTCAGCTGTTCATGTGCCACCAGATGGCGCTGGAGCACGAGTCCAAGGCAAAGGATAAGGCAACGGCGTCCGCACCGTCCTCCGGCGGCAGTTCACCGGCGGTGCAGGTGCCAAATGCTGCTGGCATCCCGATTGCCCACGTAAGTTGCACCGAGGTTGACGCTGGGTCTGCTTGTAAACCTTTCCAACGGGGACGTGTGCCTGCTTCCCGACGCTTCCGATGCTTTGCTAACCACGGCCGCCCGCCTAGTGACCCCTTCTACAAGACGCGTCCAGCGCTCTGTCTCGCTGTCCCTCTCTCTCTCTATTAACGACATTTTCGTGTAGGACGTTATGACCCTCTCTGCACTCCGATCACGTTCACGTTCTAACAGATAGCGCCAGGTGTTGTAGTTAACGAGTTGGTAATGAAATGTGACTCCCGCTCTCGGTTTCTAGATGCGCGACGCCAACGTTCCGATCATCTGGGTCCTCGGTGGTCCGGGCTGCGGTAAGGGCACCCAGTGCGAGAAGATCGTGAAGAAGTACAACTTCTCGCACTTCAGCACCGGCGATCTGCTGCGCGATGAGGTCGCGTCCGGCTCGGAGAAGGGCAAGGAGCTGCAGGAGATGATGAAGCAGGGCATTCTGGTGCCAAATGAGACGGTGTTGAAGCTGCTGGAGGCTGCCATGGTGAAGGCACTGAACGGTACCGTTGGATACCTGATCGATGGGTGAGTTGATGTGACTGGAGGTTGATGGATGGCGCGTTGAATGAAGTTGATCTCTCTCTCTCTCTCTCTCTCTCTCCCATTTCCAGCTACCCACGCGAACCTGCCCAGGGTCCAGAGTTCGAGAAGTTTATCGCCCCGGTAGACATCGTGCTGTACTTCGAGTGCTCGAACGTAAGTACCGGTAGCTTCACTGCCTGCAACGCTTAGTCTTTGTGCACGAGAAAAGCGGTCGTGATGATCCAGAAGATCGCCCCATCGTGCACGTACTGCACGTAGTTATCCATGTACGGATCGAGAATGAACTTCATCTTGTAGTGCATACCCTGCAGCTGCTTCTCCACTATCGAACAAACGCACACGACCCGGTAGCGCGGTAGGTTGAGGTTGCGCAATCGATCCTTGACCGCCTTCGCAATGGTCTGGCTCATCTCAAGGTTTTTGGCAGGATCATACACCCACGTTAGCAGATCTCCGTCCTCGTTGCGCACCACAAACTGCTGCTTCACGACCCGGGCGATCATCGCCTTTATCTTGCGGATGTTATAGTTCGGCACGAAGATCTCATCCTCGAGCTCCTCGCGGGTGATGAGACTGTTCAGATCCTTCGAGACGTCTTTGTACTTGTTTTTCCGGTTCCCGAGCGCGGCCGTAAGAGTTTCTGAGAACCGCATCGGCGCTTGCTTGTTGTTCGGTTGACCCCTGCAGGAGGGAGTGTGCAAAATTAGCCCACAATGGTCTACACATTCTCTTCAGGAAACTTACTGCTTAGAGCCTATTTTAACGCCACCCCAGTTGGCCATCGTTAAGGCACGGTTTTGGGTACAGCAATCACCACGACGCGAATGAGGCAAATTTCGGATTGCAACTGAATCGAGCATGCACCGAAGCAGCAGCACCAAATGCACATGCAATTTTTGCGCATTCAAGGTCCGACGGAATCGATCGATAAAAGAAGCACAAAAAATTGCAATTAACATCTTGACAGGTCGCTGTCGATTGTTGAAAGCATCGTATGGCGTGCTGAGGGTCGCTCCGAACCGTGCATTACAGTGGAAAAATGGATTAAGATACAAGGTGAAACAGCACCAAAGTGTTGTACTACAATGGCATTTTCTTTTGGCAGGAAACGTTGGTGGCTCGCATCATGAAGCGTGCGTCCGAGTCGGCTACGGTGCGTGCGGATGATAACGAGGAGACCCTGAAGACTCGCATTGCCACCTTCCGGGAAAACACGGAGAAGATCTTGGTGCAATACCCGACCCAGCTGCGAAGGGTAAGCAATCTCCAGCCCGATTGTTCTTTACACAGCTAAGTGATAAATGGCTCTTTCCCTTTCTGACGCAGCTCAATGCCGAACGTGCACCGGAGGAAATCTTCGCCGATGTGGAGAAAGCCATCGACGAGCTGCTGGTGAAGAAGGGCAAGAAGTAAACCGTTGCCGGAGCAAGTTTTCGCAAGCTTTACTCGCGCATGCAATCCAAGTGTACGATTCAAAGGATGGACGCGGTTTTTACAAGCACACATGACGCACACAGACGCTTTACAGAGACGGAGAGGAGAGAGTGCATCCCCGAGTGGAACATGACGAAAAGGTTCCGGATGATGAACGGGAGATGCAAACAATTACGCTTATCAATTTCAATAATAGCCAGTAAGACAGTAGAGCACGGGGCGTGTGGAGTTCGCGTTGGATTTATTTAGCGTAGCAAAAGCAATCATTGTTCGTCGTTTTTATCCGTCGTTTAACCTTTACCCGACTTGGGCAGCAGTCACCCAGTTGTTCAGCATATAGCTCGAAAGCCAAAGATGCAGCGTTCTACAGTGTTTGCCGTTTTGTCTTAACGCCTAAAGGAGCAGGAGAATATTGGTGTGGAATAAATAAGGTGCTCTAAACAACAATAACCGTTTGTATTTCATCTGCGTTATCAGGCTGTGTGCCTCCGGGAAGGAGCTATTCTGTTGTTGGGACGCTTGACAAAGCATCTCCGTTTCAGTTTCGGTTCGTACAAGGCCGGACCAGATGTGTGCAGTTCGCAGATGTACGGTAAAGTACGGTTACAGTCGAAAACCTTCCAGGACCCTTCGTCAGTCAGAGCGGTACAGCTGGGAGGATGTCGATTACGGCTGGTGGAAGGGTAAAAACATCTCAATGATGCTCGGGATAGTAAGATGCTAGCAGTCGTACTTACTCCGGATGCTTTGGTGCCCACGCCCGGAATGTAAAGCAATCCAATCGTTCGTTCGCGGATGTGAAGAAACGATTCTTCTCCGACTCGTTCAGACCAACGTAGTACAGGGGCTCAACTGTGGTAGCGTTTGATGCTGAGTTGTTCGCGGGCGGTAGCTCCGCGATGTACTTGGACAGATGAAACGTACGCGCATCACTGGCAATGTGTGCGAGGCTACCACCAGCAGCGACACAAGCATTGTAGGCATTAGAATAGTTTAGCTTTGTGTCCTCGAAAAGAAACATCCCAATCGAAGGTACACAGGTGAAGTTGGACGATGCTATTGGAAAAAAAGTTCAACGTTAAGTGTAACGCTCTCATTCCGGAACATGTTACGTACGCAAATTTCTTGCATAAAGCGTGTAGTAATCAAACCGCGTGTCGTTCACCATCGTCGAAAGGTTACGATACTCCGGACAGTCGAGCACGTGGCAGTTGTAGAAATCCTCAAACCCGAACGCGTTACTCACAGCAGGCGGTTGCGGTTTCCATGGCGCCTTGTTGGTCCTGTTCTGTTCGCGCTCCTTCACCACATCGTACCAATTGGTGTTGTTGCGTCCCACCGGCGCATAGTTGAACGCCAGGGCCTGCTTGTCCCGCGCAAAGTCAGCACACTCCCGAACCGTTTTGGCATTCGTCAGTCCAACCACGGTGCGATTCGAACGCTGACAGTGCCGCAACGGATGGAATCGATGGACTATCTTGCGGGCGTTCGCTTCACAAGTGCGCTCACTAGCTCCCTCTGGGGGGAATATCGTGCAAGCAAGTGCTGCTAGTACAACCGACACACGCATTGTGCTGAGTAGGCCGCGAGCGTAAGTTCGGTAGAAGCGAACGAGCGAACTAATTGCGACACTGGCGTTCGTGATTTACTGAGACGTTGCACTGACAGTGATGGACGTGTTCTATAACGCTACCTGTCATCATTAAAATCAAAATGAAGTTGAAGCGGTCTTCGTTTATTTAGCGATTTTATTACTGCATTAGATTCATCGTGGCAGAGTGTTTTTTAGGGGGCTTTGGAGACGAGAGCTCCTCTCGCTCTTTTGTTTACACAGAGTAAAAGGGTTGAATGATTGTTTGTGTGTACGTGTGTTTGTGACCTGACCTTTCCAGTGACATATGAGGGACAAACTAACCTACCGGTGGTGGTATTGATCTTAAAATAAACACTTGAAGTCCGAACCGATCGTTCCCGATCTTCGTGCCGTCATGGTCGCGACGAGATTATGCGATGAGATTTCACCCTATTTAATCGGTGTGTTGTTTGTGATCGATTTTGTACTCAAGTTTGCTGTTGTGTTACTGTACCCTTGGACAGTGACGAGGGAATATAAAACATCTTAAAACGCCGTTCAATAGAAAAAAAGTAACGTTACGAGGAGTGTACCAGGCTCAATCCACGAGGACAGTCAGGGTCCTTGTACATTAGGTCGCTACAGGCGGTTAGAACCGCCGCCTACACTCGTTCGGTCATTGTGCTTGCTTTGCTACGGTATGCTTCCTCCCGGCATCCGGTGTGAAGAATGACGGCGAAGAACTCGTTAACAGACACAAACACACACACTCATAGCATGAGCTCATTGCGGATTGTTGTGTACCATTTAGTTTATACGTCTACGTCTAGTGCTACCATTCGCGTTAGTCTAGCAGGATAAGGAATGCAGCGGAACGTAACGTTCCTTTCCTTACGGGTTTCTGTTTTCTTCCATCTGTGGAACATTGTTCTCGCGTTGGATTTGTTTTCTCTAATACACATCAAATTGTTTGCTTTCTAAAAGGATGATTTTTGTTGCCGTTGTTTCTTCTAATAATAGTTGGATTCTGTTGTATGCATACATTGTTCACTCTTGCTGTTTTTGTTATCACTTTTGGAAAGTGTTTCAACTTTACCCCTTCCTCACACATACACATACTATTTCTGTACGAAGCGCAAAAAAGTAGTACATCATATTAATGAGTCGATGCGTTGTTTAATCACATTGAATGAATGCTACTAGTTGTATGCCGTTCCTATGCCCGGGTTCAATTTTCTCCCCCACGTCCCCGAAGTAAGTTTTATTGCCAATTTTGTTTCTCGTCGAATTTTACATCTGAAAGCTGGTGTTTGTTTCGTTTCGTGTCCTAAGCTTTTTCTACCCACGCCCCATACCCAAACCTATAAGGATCTTCACCGGGAACAGATTGGTTTGTGCGCAAAAATAAACGTTCTCTCGCGGGTCTCATGAGTGGATCCGTTTTGCCGTTCGATTCTGTACATTAATGCAGTAAGATATGTTGTCGTTCCACAGTCGCTTCGTAAAAACTATTGCGTTTTAAAAATAGAACTAACCTCAGGTGTGCGTTCACAGAGCGGAAATCAGAGCGTGTTTACCGGGTCGTTCAAAACGGTCGTTACGGTGTTTATTTATTTCGGTGGAATGCATTCCGCACGCGGCGCCGCGTGCCGTATCAATAGAAGTCACGAAGTCTTAGTCGAAGCGTCGTCGTCGTCGTCGGTGGTGGTGGTGGTGGTGGTGCCGGTGCAGCACCAAATCAAAACGCAACCTTCACGGGTGCGAGTGCTTAAACTAAGAATGTATGATTGTATCGAAGTCTCCCCGTGGTACTAACGTAAGTGTATATCAGTATCTGGCAGTCTTTTAAATCTTCGTTTCGCAAGATCCTTCCCAACACGTCACCTATCTGCTAAAGCAACCAATACAGTGTAACAAAGTTTGCCGCAGTTTTGCCGGCAAGCGCTTCTAAAAATCTGCTCCAAACAAAAAGCGTAACTGATGTTGTAAGATAAGAATTTTGCTAACGATCAGGCTCAACCGATACCGAACATCTCGCAACAGAACAGGTCTTCTACGCTACCACCACTATCCGATTATCCGTGGAGTGCATCACTCCTTAGGAGCCATTTTCCAGCAGCGCATCTTTTTCGCCCTCACCGAAGTGGTTCGAGCTGGAGTTGGTGCTGTTTTTGCCCTCGAGCAGTGGCGTTTGGGCATCACTGTCGTCTGCCTGTGTCGGCTCGCCTGCCCCGTTGAACAGGGTCGCCGATCGTACGCTGGACTGGGTCGTTTTGCTGACGCTCGTTTCGATGGTCGAACTGGTGCTGCTGCTCGCGGCCGAGACAGCGTTGGTGGTAGTTTTCTCCGACACGACCGTCAGCGTGCTGCTGGCCTGCTGCCTGCTGCTGGAGCTCTCCTGCAGGGTCGTGGTCGTCGTACTGCTGGTGGACTGCTGCGCACTGCTCACCTTCATCTCCACGTACTCCTGGTTGAGGCGCACGCTGTTCGGGCTGGTCGTGCTGGAGGACATCGAGTGGAGCTGGTGGGCCGGCGAGGTACCGTCGGCGGTGGGTGGAGCCAGTGCCGGCGGGCTCTCTTTCGACTCGTCCACCTCCTGCACCGTCTCCATGGCGGTGACGTTCTGGAGGATCGGGGACGCGGTTGGAGCCGCCGGACGAGGCACCTTGCCCTGCAGGTAGTACGTCATCAGCTGGCCCTTGCCCTTGACCGCCACCAGACCGCGCTGCTCGAAGGTGTACCCGAAGGTCTGCAGGATCTGGCACGTCTCCTCCGTCACCTGGATGGCACCGGCCTTCCCGGTGCTCTCCATCCGGGACGCGACGTTCACCGTGTTGCCCCAGATGTCGTAGTGCGGTTTGCGGGCCCCGATAACTCCCGCCGTTATCGGTCCGTGGTTGACGCCCATCTTGAGGACGAAATGGTTGAACGACTGCTCGTTGATGCCCTGCAGGGCTTTCTTCAGCTCGAGCGCAAACTCGACGAGCAGCGCTAGGTGGGCCCACCGCACCGAGACCGGATCTTCCGGTTTGACGAGCCGGGAAGGGTTTAGGCCGCTCGCCGCCATGTAGGTGGAGCCGATTGTCTTGATTTTGATGATGTCCTGGAACTGCGGTAGCTCCAGCAGCTGAAACGAGCGGTACGGGTTAGAAGTTTCCCACGCACCGAGCTCCCACACATTCATACGCAACTTACCGCATCGAAATCGGAAATGACCTCATTGAGGAAGCGCAAACACTCCAGCCCCTGGTTGTTGACCGTCTCCTCCGAGTAGAAGTCGGAGAAGTTGGGCATGCTGGCGAACAGCACACCGACCTCGGCGTAGCTCTGCGAGTACAGGTCGTCGTGCGAGCGCTTCCGGTTGCCCATGAAGTGTTCCGCCACGTGCATCGGCAGGACGTTGTAGACGAGCGCCTCGTTCCGCCGCCGCATGTCGCTCGCCTTCTCCTTCTGGTCGATCACCTCCGTCTTCCACATGAATATTACACGATCCACTTTATCGATCTGGGTGGGTGCCGAGGATGAAACAAGCGAGCCTTAATTAGTGAAACACCCCTTTCTCTTCTACCCACACCAGTCCCTGGGAAGTATTTCCCGAGAAACACGGCGGTGGGAGATTAATTTTCTGCTTTTTCGGAAAACAGAATCATTACGTGTCTGGCCAGGAAGGAGAGCGCTAGCGTGACGGCAATCAGCAGTGCAGACAGGGTGTAGCGCAGCGGAAAGCTGTGGAGGAATCAACAAAAAACGAGAAAAAAAGAACGACATGCCCAATTAGTACGAACAACGCGGCCACGCGTTTCGCGAAACAACACACAAAACAGAACAGCCCTACGTACACGTTCAGGATGCCAAAGTCCTCGTTCCGGAACGCTTCGTCCAGGTGGAAGATGTTCACGTAGCAGTGGATCGCTGCGCACGGCATGTTCCAAGGTCGACGTATCGATAGAGGCGGTACAGGCGGTAGTGGGAGAGAAAGAGATAAACCAGAGGCTACCCGTCAGCAGATGTTGTCCCCGGTGTGGCATGTGAGCTTTCACGCTCGGTTGGTTAGGTTGGAGGATAAGAGGTCACAAAGGAGTGATGGGAACTCCACCGCGGCGGGGCAGCGGGATGATGGAACGAGATTACAAGGGTCAAGAAGTTAAATAGCTTTTCTTCACAGCACTCACGTCGATTAGCATGAGCATTCGCAAGGGTTTGGCGAAGCAGAAGTTGGAACTTCCACTTTCTTCCGACGCACAAGTCCGGCGGAAGATGAAAGGCAGGCGAGGCTCTCCTGCTGTCTCTGCCCCTTGCCGGAAGGCTATTACTTTTTAATTAGTTTGTGCTAATAATGGTCAGCAGGAATGCTTCGGTCGAGCATAAATCCCGGTGTGCTTTGCCTCTTTGCTGTCCCGGTTCCAGATCAACCGGTGACTAAAGCGATCCAGAGAAAGAGCAGCAGGAGCTTCCGGCGAGAAGATGACTCCGCTGAGAGGATTTAAAGGAGCACGGCGAGGAACGTGTCCTCGCAGGGGGGTTAAGTAAACTTTCAAGACATTGTGCTTCAATCGGTGTGGTACTGTGCCGCACGGATGACCGTTGCACTTGCCGGGCGGCTCCGGTCATATCCAGTTCCCTCACGGAAGGTCTCGTGGGTGTATGAATAAATTTAATCAAACTGCACACGTCCACAACGGCACAATAGCTTCCACCGTTAGCCGGGCCCGATTTGTGGTGAAATTGCGCCCGGACAGATTGCCAATGCGAGACATGACCTCACGGTCCATCATTCCTCTTCGTTCGTGCGTGGAGTGGCGGGATTTGGATTGCGGAGTTGGTGGGTTGGTTGAGGGCGTGCGTAACGAGCTAGAGCAGAAATGCAGTATTTACCGGTTATGATGATCATTAATAAAATTTTGCTGAGATGCGATAATTGCGTTATGATTGAGGTGGCAATTAGTATTAAAACGGTATAGTTACTGAAGTACGACGGGAACAGACAGACGGTGGATGGTTCCATCTCGGTCGACGCGAACGACACGTTGGTGATGTTGAGGCTGAGTGGTGTCCTGTGCGAGGCAGCCAGCTGGTTTCAGTACGCACGGCACGCGGCACAGATAAAGAGGAATGCGTTAGATTGGTGTGACAATATGATCCAGTTGCAACGACCCGGGCAGGACGTTAAATCTCGGTGGACCCACTCCGCGTCAGAATCGGCAGCTCGCATTCGGCCGAATTGACTCGAAACTTTGCCCGGGAAAATTACTTCCAAACACAGCCTCGCCTCCCCGTGCAAACTTACCATGTCGCTCACGTTCGAAACGCCCAGCAGCAGGACGATAATGATGGCCGTAGATTTCCGCAAGCTGGTACTGTCGTTGTATCGTTTGCTGTTCAGCGTGATGAATGCCGGTAGGATCTGCAAGAGGCGAGTTGAGAGGAGTTTGTCACTGGTGCTCGAGCGCAACAAGCGTCCAGGCCGCGTCGGTGGAACAATGCAATAAAAGCGCCAATCACGCCTCTAATTCCCGTTGGTGTCGTTTTACAACCCTTAAACCCTTTGAAGCCCGCTTCTTCACACCGGGTGTCCGGGGATGGGTGGGAAAATTCTATTACAGGATTACCACCGCCACCGTGCTGGCGCATTTTGTATGCGGAAAGCGAACGAAAAAAGAATGAAAAGAAACTGCAACCAAACCGGAGTGAAATAAATCACCATTTCCCGGTGCCAGAGCCGGTCACATTCATCCGGTGGGGCAGCTGGCTGAATGCGAACGCGAGCATGCATGCGGCGCCGGGGTGAATTCAGTAACCCATCTTTAGCGCTGGGTTGGGTGGCATATTCTTCTGCGAACCATTCGAGCGATTTGCATACGCGAGTGAATTATTTTTCTATGTGCAACTTGAGCTGTGGACAGGGCAGGGCACGTCCGGGCAGATAATGCGCGTGGTAATCGCATGCAGCACGGTGGGAAAATCGGTGCAGGAATGGTGGCCATGGTTGTTTGACGGAAATCATAGTAAGCGCTGCGGATTTTTATTCCTAGCAAGGTGTTCCAAGCCAACGCCATCGTTGAATGTTGTCATCAATAGTATCTTGGTCAGCTTAAATGGCTGACATCATGAGACAGTGACGTTTCAAGAGTTTTCGATTGTTTTTGGCAAAGTTCCCATGTATTTTTGACAGTTTTTGCAGTCGAGAATATGGTTTTCTCACTAGCTTAAAAAGTAAATCTCCCTGACATTCGTCCAAAGGTGTCTTATCAAACTCTGGAGTAGAAGTCTATAAAAAGGACTTTAAAGCTACCTTTAACCCGTTGCGCAAACTTTGAAATGCGAACCGAAATGCCCACCGTGCAGCGGTCCCACCCACATCGCCCATCCATCGCACGCTATGATTTATATGCGCAACGTTTTATGCAACTACAGCTGCATTTACTGGGCAAACGTTGCTCAATTTTTCCTTCGCCACCCACCCCGTGTGTTTGAATAGATAAATGTAATGGGAATAAAAAATTACACGCTCCCAACACGGCTCGCAAGATAAGCCGCGTGGGACGAGGCGACCGTCGGGGTGGAACGGAATTGAAAACGGAAACCCGTCGGTTAGGACAAAGACTGCTGCCATCTTCTGTCAGGTGGCAAAAATGGGAAAAATAGGAAGACGGTCTGAAATAAAGAAAGACAACATACAGAGACGCTCCTCATAAGGATACAGGAGTGAAAATTGGAACAAGTTGCCATGTCCGGCTGTCGTTTAGCCGCGCCTGGCACGACGGCAGCTGGGATCCGGCTCGAAGGACCATGTTTTACACCGCCGGGTGTATTGTGCTCGCTTGTTCGCACCAAATGATCGCCAAACGATTGTTCCACCGTGCCCGCCCGATGTGGTGTGAAATCGTTATTTATCGTTAGTGATGTCGACGGTTTCTCTTTCGATCGTTCCGCCGTTTCGCTTCGTCCTATCTTAACGACTCTGAGGTTAACCAGCTTACCGGGCAGGGCGCCCGCCGCCGGACCATATGGTGCGTGGGGCACATAACGCGAAAGCGATTGAAAGTTTACGACAAGAAAAGTTTAAATCGTTCGATTTTATGAGCCTCCTGCCTCTGCACCGTGTTCCGGGCCTGTCGCCGAAGCTCTTGATCGCTTCGCCGGGATGACAGTTCGGTCACTTTATTCCAAATTAATGAGATCCAGAAGCAGTTGCCCGGAGAGTGAATGAGGAGAGTAAGCGCGCAACCGTTTCCGATGGTTGCTTCGATCGGAAAGTGTGTGTTGGTAAGAAAGAAGTGAGGGAATAGAAATATCCATTTCAAAAGGATGTGAGAGAGAGAGAGAGAAAGAGAGAGAGTGAGAAAGAGAGAGAGAGAGAGAGAGTTTCAACGTTGGTTCGCGCAGGAAGCTTCAAACGAAACGAACAAAAAGTTCGATTGAAAGCGCGCATTTTACGTCCGATTCATTTACATGCTTCGTGAATTGAAATGAAACACTCGGAAGTATTTCCCTCGCTTTCCATTTGGAAGAATTTTAATTGGAAAGTTTTGTTTTAAGCAGTTTGCCAATTAAACTCCCGTTTGCTTTCATGTGCGCCGTTTGCTGCGCGGCACTGTTCCACCGTGCACACCCGGATGGACGCGATAAATGCAATACTCACCCCGGTGAGACTTTCCGCGACCGAGATGAACACCATCACGCAGATGATCACTAGTGGCGGTATCACGATTTCAAAGTGCACCGCCGTCCTGTGTTGAAATGCAAGAGAAGGAGAGAGAAAAAACACCAAAGCAGAGAAAAAAAAACATCATGACAACTCGGCTGCAAAACTAATTAGAGCACACGGTCGCTGCCGAACGGCGGAAACGGAAACGACAAATAAGTCAATTGGAAGCTCGGCTCGGCATACCTTGGAAGCACCAGCGTCGCGTACAGGATGGCCACGAGCTGCACCAGCAGGGCGGCCAGCAGCGGCACGGCACTGTGCGGCTCGCGGTACTCGTTGTAGGCCGTCTCGTGCGTTTTGTCGTTGAACGTGAGGAAGATGTTTGTGTCCTTGCTGATTTCGCTGTGCCCGTCGCGGCTGACGAGCTCCTTGCGGAGGCGCATCTTGTAGTCCTCGGCCGCCTGCTCCTCGGCCAGCGTGTCCTCCGTCCGGTCGTCCGTGCCCGGCGTCGACGGTTCGTCCCCGTTCGCTCCTTCCGCCGGCTGCAAAGCAACCGCGAATTAATGCCGTCCCTACGCGAGCGCGAGCGAGCGATCTCACCCCGGCCGGGGTAGATAACGCTCGTCGCGATGATAACGCCAGATTGCCCGGTTGCCACGGGGAGACGGGGCAATCGAAATTAATTACCTCCAGCGAACCTACCTTCGATTCGTCCTCGTCGCGGAAGATCTCGGACGGGCCGTCCGCTTCGATGACCACGTCCTTCGGGTCGGCCGAGCCGTTTTTGTGCTCCGACGGGCAGAACTGGAAGGTGGGTAGCAACGGGGAAGACATATTTATTGCGAGCGGCGTTCTTTGTTTTAATGGCCGATGGGGGAGGAGGTCGAAATTATGAGACGGCGAGATTTATTAAATTCTCGTAAATGGACAGACGGGACCACCGGCAAGCGTGCTTTAGCCTCATCGATTGGTTGGCTGGCTAGGGACATGAGAAGCAAAGAGAAAACATGATGACTATCTGTTTCGGGAGTCGTTGAAGGCATTCAACGCTGAAGTTGAGAAATCCTCTAAATTGCTTGTATGTGGGGTTTGCCTTATTGCCATTGGTTCTTCCTCGCAGTCTCCAGATATCTTTTTTCCAAGAGACTTAGTATTTGGTGGGACCACATAGTTGTTATATCTTACGAACTGCTCATACCTTAAGACGCCATCACAGACACAGAACGTGTTTGGTGCGTTTGAGTATTCTTCAGCGTCAAAACCTGGACTGACATATGATTTTATGGATATATAAACAAAAATTGCCCAACGACATTAGTCCCTTGTGAGGAAGCTAAACGGATAACCCTATTCGCAGTGAGACAGAATTCGCTACGAAAGATACACATTCCGGATCTTGGAAAAAGAAGGTCACCGCTACCAGTCCATGACGGCTCGTACCAGTGACAATGCCTTCCGGGTGTAATTGCATTAATCACGAACGGCAAAGTACACTCCAGTACTCCACTGGACATGCCTCGATAAGCACTAACGGCCAGGACCGTCCAGACCGTCCCGCGGGACCGGCTAGTGCTGCCGCTTATGTCGTTAAGCCTGTCGTCGTCAAAGTTGCCGCCGTTTAAGGACCGCGTCTCAGTGGACCTGCGTCAACGTGCGTGATTTGGGACGCAACGGTTCCCGGCACGAGGGACACAACATAAATAAGCCCCAAGTGCGAACTCTCAATCGAGTCGGTCCAACCACATCCGACGGTTTGACGGTCGCGTCAAATGGAAGGAACAACAAAAAAGCAATACACCAGCTCAAAGAAAACTTTTGTTACGCCGTGATTCGACGTCCTGAGCTAGTTAAGTTATCGTCCCAGGAGCTGGCAGCTCCGGAAAATTGTGCCCAAAACCGGGCACCGCACACTCAAGCCGTCGCCCCACAGTGATACCCGCTTCAAATGAGCCCATCGCGAGGCGTCTGTCGCGAGTTGACACTTGAGACATTTGCGGATTTTCCCGGGCTCCGTGGTGATACTCGACCTCGGCAACGAATTCCACCGACGGTTCGTACTCCTCGTCGAACGCCCAGCGATAGATTCGTCCTGGGGATCCGATTCGTGGCTGCAGCCACTCCATCAAAAACCGTACATTCCTCTTCACACGTCGGTGGGCGTTCGGAATCGTGTCGAAAGCATTATCGAATCAATTGATGGTTGAATGAAAATGTGAAATCAAATTCCGCTAACAGCATCTCCAGTGCTTTCGGTAATGGGCACACTTGGGCGGTATGAGCAGCGCGGACGACTAGGGGTTGGCTGAAAACTCAAACCGAAGGAAAAATCGTGTTTTACAGCCGTCTCATCCTGCGTGATCTGGGTGGATCGTTTCTTTTTTCCTACGCCTCCGCATCAAAGTTGGCAGCAGCCGTTTAAGCGCCGGGCGAGCCGGGCAAAATGTGATAAATGGTGCCGAACTTCATGCGTGCTTACAGTGATTAGATTTCAGCTCGACCGTGATGAGAGCCGCTTTAAGCGTATTTATGGGCACGCACGAGCGAACCGTGGAGCGCGTCTGTGGAGCCCGGCGAGAAAAATCGCCCATCGTATATGATAATAATTTCTTACCGGTTTCAGCACTTTCGAGATGAAGTACGTCTTGAGGCCCGCTATTCGAAGCGCTTCCTCGCGCTTTTCACCGAACGCCGGCTCGACCTCGAACTCGCCGTTAAGAAAGCCGAGCGTTTTCTCCGACAGATGGACGCGGCTGCAAACAACAAAAGGAAAAAAAAAACGGGACGAAACAGAACGGGGAGAAGAAAAAAAAAACACACGGACGACGGGGTGAGAAAAATGAGTTTTCATTTGGAATTATTTTCATTTCACCGGGCTCGGCTTTATCGACGGCATATCATGCTCGCTCATTTTTTTTTCTTCGTTGGCTTTTCGCCGCTAGTGTTGCTCCTTTTCGGGGCGCATTAGCGGCATCTCGTAAAATTAAGTATAGAGAAACGAAATTGCAAATTTTAGCTTCGTATTCGCGGAAATCGAAAGCACAGAGCAAAAAATCCTTACAAACGCGCATAAAATGGAGCGTGTTTGTGTTGGTGGGGCAGGGAGTTTATTTGCAAACCGGGCAGTGGTTTTCCGAGTGGAAATAAATTATGTACCCTTGAGGTTTTTTTTCGAAAATTAATCTTATGTGATATGCAAGACGAATTGCCTCACTTGCATGGGGCTATTAGGCGATTGGAGTTTTGTTGAAATATTGAATAATAAATCGTTTGTTTTTAGACGTTTCCAGGCGTAGACGTTTATGAGGGCCGTTTGAATACTCCACCAGAAATGAAAATGACAAATCGGATCAAGTACGCCTTGGGATTGAGTCAACCATGTTGAACTAGGATATGAATATTAAAGTGATTTCGATGCTCTCTAGTAGCTTAATAGCTGTGAAAAGTAAAATCAATATCCGCATGAAAAAGTGTACTCACTGATTACGAAAATAAGTAGAACGCGCTCAAACAGAGTAAAAAAAACAAGGAAAAAGTGTTGAAATGGCCGACGGGCTCTAAAAGCTCGTTGAAACGCGCTTCAAAAGAGGATTGATCTTTGCCAAAGAAACTCCCCCTGGTTTCTCGTGTTATCGCGCAGTAAAAAAACGGAAGAAAAAGGATGAAGTAATTTTTGCATACAGCCAATCGATCCCGGGACGATTGACGATTCGTTCCGGCCTGGTACGATTATGGAGATTTTCTCGGCGCTTTCCAATTCCACCCGCTTACCCGGCCTTTCCGCTCGACTCCATCTTGTTCGCCAGCTCCACGTCCTTGGAGTAGACGTCGAACTGCCACTGCCGCTGGCCCAGTATCCCGGCCAGCACCGCCCCGGTGTGGATGCCGACGCGCATATCCACCGGGGAGTTGGTCTTCTGCTGGACGTACCTACGGGATGGGCGAGCGAAATTTCACCGAAAAAAGAACGTCAGTCAGAATCGCGGCCCGCCCCCCGGTTGGCGCGTTGGTTGTGGACGTACTTGATCGCCTTCACCATGGAGAGGCCCATGTGCACGCACAGGACGGCATGATCCGGCCGCTCGACGGGGGCCCCACTGATGCAGTAGTAGCAGTCGCCGAGAATTTTTATCCTGAGCTGTTGATATTTCTGAAAGCAGACAGGTGGGGGAGGTGCGTGAAAGGGCAGGCATGGGAGGATGAGTCAACGAATATGGCAACAGAGTGGAGAAAGTTCGTTAAAGTCCTCATAAAAGTCTACTTGTCGGGCTAGTTCCAATCCACTTCGTCCTAATGCGGGATGAATAATAGAAGTAACAAAAAAAAAACTTTTCAAACGTCAACGCGCACGTTTGTGCAGGCGTAATGGCGGCTTGGTGGGTTGGTGGGTGATGGAGCGTAATGCTTTTTCCATACACTTCCGTCTCCCGGCACCGGCCCATCGTACCTCGGAGCCGGAAGTGGAGAAAACCCCCCGTCGGAACCGATGGCGATGATAGAAGGCATCGAGAGAACATGGCATGATGGGTGCTTTTGTGCTGTGTCAGTATTATGTTTTATTCCACCGTGTCCACCGGTCCACCCCGGTGTGACATAAATATCAGATCCGAATGTGGGCCGTACCGTGTCTCGTGCGAGCACTTTTGCTCCGCCTCCCGTGTCCAGCACCCTCACTCACTGCACGGAGAACGGTCGAGTGTCACAATGTCTGCGAAATTTAATTTATGCCTCGGTCTGGAGCACCACAACAGCAATCAGCTGTGGCAGGGAGACGGATCTCCGTGTCAGACTTACCTCCGCCAGCCGGTCGAAGCGCGCAAAGAGTTCGTTCAGAATCTTCACCAGATCCTGCGCCGAGTAGGTGGACGAGATGGCCGTGAAGCCGACGATATCTGCATACAGGATGCTGAAAGGAGCAGAGCGAGCAGATGAACGTGAAAGGCTGGGTATAATGATTTTTAATAGCCTGCGGGCGAGACCTCTGCCACACGGAGCGATGAAGCGGTGAGCCGGTGACATTCAAGGTGAGGACAAGTGGAGTGTTCATAGGCTACGTAGATGACTTGCTGGGTGCTCCATTTTATTTCGAATTGAACTAAATGTATGTCCCAATTCAACTCTAGTCAGTGCTAGTCGAACCTGACACATGGCTTCATTCTCACTAATCGATCATCACACACACACGAAGGTAGAGAATTCACCAAAAATACATGACCTATGATCGATTGGCCCCACCACCGAACACTTCATGGCGCGCTAAATATAATCTTCTCGCAATAATATCCTGCCACCCTGCCCTTCTGGAACCGTTAACGACCGCATCTGCCTGGAGCTGCCGCTAACGAGCGGTACGGGCTGGCCGGTAAATCCTACCACACGACATTAAAACCGAAAACATAGTTAAAATCGGACCCACGCCCACCCACTCTCAGCGGTGTCGTGCTTGGGCCACCACGTACGCTCATCCGGTTTTCCGCTCGGACGAACCGCTCCCGTACGCCACCCATGGGCGCACTAATTTGCTAACGACGCCTGGCGTCGGCCGTGGCTGGGGAGTGTTTTGGCGTGAGGAGATTTGGCAAATAAATAAACCGTGCGGCGTTGCGTTCACCCTTGGCATTATGATGAGCAAACAATCGTTTTTCTCGGGTACCGCCGAATGTTTGCACAGGTGGTTTTTGGCCCGGTTGTGGCGTGTGGGCTTGCGTCGGTCGGATTCACACTTTTTCGGGTCTGCCAAATGGGAAAGTAAAAATTCGGAGCGAGCGATTCCGGGTACGGTTGGTTTACGTTCTGGGAAAAATAGATAAAACTCCCGACAGTAATCCTGAGCCGGGCATGGACACTGTGCGGTGGGCTGAAGAGAGCACGATCTAGGCATTATGCATCGTTTGTCTGGAACGGCGGCCCCATGTCAATCATTTGCATGAGCTTCTTCACTTCGTCGGCTAGTTGTGTGGGTTACGGGTTAACTCTTTGGACAAAAAAAGGTATAAATCCATTGTTGGACTGACACATTTCCAGTTACTGATGTACTTTCCGATGGCTGGAAATGTGGATACTGTGTACGCCGATGTACTGCCTGACCGAAAGGGTCTTGATGGCACAGATTCGCTATATGGGAGGTTAGTTGGAACGCAAATTGTATTTATTCTAGGAATTAATAAATTGAGTCATATTACCCGTTCGATGTCTGTGGTTTGAACTAACCCAAAGAACTCTGGTACTAGGATGGCAAATGTTAGAATTCGCACGTAAGATTCCAGCGTTTTACATAAGATGGCGCCACCAACAGATTTTAGGCACGTGTGTCAGATCTAGTGTCACATAATGAAAGCATGGAACCTGCGATATTCATGCATTTGTTCCCAGAATTTGTTCTAGTATAGACTTCAAAAATAGACAACAAAAATAGGTAAAATATGCCAATACGTAATTTGCAGAGACAGAATTCCAACAGAGACTTTCCAGATTCCAGACAGAATTTCTAAAAAAAAACTTAAACTCTTGGAGGCTCTCAGAGAAAGGCGATTATTATAGCTACACGGTTCATGAACTCTATCGTCTCAACGCCGCCTCCGATCGAAGGTATTATTAAAGCTTATGCACACTCCTGTGTTCACACTTATCAGCAGGCGTTCAGTGATCACTGTGAGGCATTTCTAGGTCGTACCGTAAGAGGATTATTGGAAAAATTATCAACTACCGTGCATCGCAGCATCGTACCAGAGCGGTTGGGTGCTCGGATACGCACCCTACACTTCGTTTTAGGGGCAATTTCTGCTTGGGTAGACATTGCTCATGTGCTAGCAAAATGGTGCTGTGCTTTTGCCTGTTCCAGCCAATACGCCCATTTCCGAATACGTTCCCCTGCGCCGCCTTTTGCCTTACGGGCAGGAAATCGTATTGGCTTTGGCCGGTGAATGTGCCACCGTCGCATACGATGCACCGTCTCATGCTGAGGCTTGCGGTTTTTCCGGATATTCATACCGTCATACAGCCGCAGGCAGCAACGGCGCACGCATGCCTCTGCACTGTTCGCCGACGCAGCAAAGTGGCCCCTGGAAACCGCGACCGGAGTTTACTTGCGGGAGTCCCGGGATCTCTGTTCGGGCTTTGCAACAAAGTTCTGCCTGCGTCCATGATCCCCGTTGCAGCCAAGTGTAATGCAAGCTTGCAACTTTTCGCTCTGGGTTTGGAATGTTTGGCGAGCGCGAGTGATGGATGATTCGAACTGGATGGTTAAGGTGGAGCTAAGGCATACCTTTCTCAC
Source organism: Anopheles dirus (assembly GCA_000349145.1). NCBI lineage: Eukaryota > Metazoa > Arthropoda > Insecta > Diptera > Culicidae > Anopheles > Anopheles dirus. The sequence goes on from KB673423.1 coordinate 4,150,334, forward strand.
CAAGTAACCAAGTTTTAGTAAATGATAAGAAACAAAATATTGTGCTTCTTTAAGTAAAACCTCGTGCTCTTCCATCTTCCCAGGAAAAAGGTAATCTTCATTTCGGTGGACGCAAGGATAATTTTAGACGCACACTTCCCTATCGCAATTGCGCAAGCACACGCACAGCGATATTTACCTCATTCGTCATCTAAATCACCCACAGCAAAACAACCAAAACGGCGAAAAGAGAAACTGAACCAAGACACAAAAAAAATGATCCGAAAATAAGTCGGTTCCACCGGGGTGGTATCCTCGAGAGACAAATTGCCCTCACCCGTCGGCGAGGCGCGTGTCGCGTCGTATCGCGTCGGGGTGTCAACTTTTTTATTCCTTCCCGGAATCACTCACCAGCAGCGGCACGAAATTTCCCTGCTGTGGCGAAGAAGGATAATTTAATTTTCCAACAAAACTTCACCACGCGCTCGATGGCTTCTCGCGTGCATGAGAGTGTGTGTGTGTGTCTCCTTTTGTATCACGCGAAAAGGAGTGGCGAACGCAAGGGCGGCTTGCTTCCGGCGGGAAAATACTGGAAGATGATCTCTCGCGCAGAAATACCTCCGCCATACCTGGCACAGAAGGGAGGCCACACGGAGTGACTTTGCACCGGTGCGCCCAGCATCCGCGTATCCGCCCGAAGGTATGCTTTTATGTGTTCTCCGTGCTGCGTCGCGGAGGATAAGAAAGCTTTCCGTTCGTGGCATTTTTTATGGTGCAGCGCACTCACTCGGAAAAGTGTTTTCGCCCGCTTGACAAAAGCGGTGCTGCTGGTGTTGGTGCTCTTGGTAACTTATTAAACAAACAATAGACCGCGATGCGTTCGCACAGCGTGCGCCAAGGTGTGCGTATGCCGTATTTCCGCTTTCATTTCCCTGCGGCAGATGTTTTCCTGTTCCATGACTGTTGCGGACGTGCGTGGTTCACTCTCTGCTAAATTGCCCGTCCCGAAAGCAAGCATAAACAGCATCCGCCTTTTCCAAAAACCCTCCATTACTCCTGCGGACTGCTTTTGTGGACAGCCTTTAAAACTGTGACTGTTTCACACACAGCCCCCTTACGGCGATTGCCCCAACACCAGCGGAGTTTTTCGGTTCGGTTTGGGACAGTCTTCAATTAAGCTTAGCCTTTCCGGGTTCCGGGCCTTGCCTGCAAAAACTTTTCCGGACAAATGATGATTACACTCGCTGGAGACAGTGCCTCGAGGGGGGGGAATCTGTGCTGAGCAAAACACGACGTTGTTTGGAGTTGGAGGCACCGAAAGCACGTTTCCAAATATAGATTGCTGCAGGAAGAAAAGGGTTGACGCATCCGTTGGGTTGGTGACAATTTTGGATTGGTTTAATTAAATTACGCTGTTTTGTATTGGGCGACCGACGCTTCTGGGGAAAGGATAATAAAATCGTAATATTAAAATTATGGTTCAACCGTCTCTTAACCCGAACCTCTTAGCCATTACCATTGAACTGAATTCGATGCTAAACAAAAAAAAAGTACGGAACGATCTTTACACGTTTTGAAATGTGTCAATAAGGCACGAAACTCATGGTAATTAGTGATCAGCAGACAAACTCAATTAGTAGAACAATAAGTTATACAAATAAGATTGAAGTATGCAAAAGTATGGGAAGTAACTAAAATATTCCAAACGAAATAAAAGTTTAGAAAATATTTACGATTTCCCCATCGTCCTTTATCTCCTCATATATCTCTCTTGGAAAATCTTCAATTTCTAGCACTTTTCTAAATAAAGCATCACATTTCGCTACTTCTGTTGGAAGAAATGAAATTTCTATGAAATCATAAAACCATCCGTGTACAGAAGCGTTGGTCCAATAGAAAAAAAAACAGATGTAATCCTTTCCACACTCTCCGCCCGATTCAACAAACAATCGAACCACCGGGAAAAAGGCCGAGCCCCAGGGTTCGATCGCGTTTGATTGATTTTCCTCGGAAGGATTCTAATACGTTACGAGTCGGTGAACGTGAAGCCGCTTGCACGGGAAATCTGGTTAACGGCTTGACATTTGAAACTGAAACAGAATCCTGTTTACGCTCCCCAACTGGACGGTGCAAAATAAGCAAACGAAGAAAAAAAAACCCATCTCACGCAGCTTGTCTGTCCGAGCGTGCAAACGATGCTCGATTAGAAATTTAAGGCGGACTTAAGAAAATGACGTAATTATTATGCGAAACGTGGGGCCCAAAGACCGAGATTCGTATTCATACTCCATTGGAATGATTTCCTGCGCAGCACTGTACAAGTTTCCATTCCGTGGCGTTTTTTTTTTCTTCATTTTTTGCTTACTTAAGCGGCTTGATGCGCGACAAAGGGCAACAACATCGCGCCGTCCGCGAACGGATCGTTGACAGTGGGGTGTGCCGGCGTTTACCAGCTCGAATCTCAGCTCTCCGGTCGCACCCGCACCGTTCGGGCAGCACGACAATCGCTTGTCAAAACTTGCCGCCATGTTTATTTACTTATGTTTCATTATTATGATTTGCTCTTCGATTTTCCGGCTCCCCGAGCGCTGTTTATTTTCGTGTCGAATTTTCCTGCGAGCCTGCGACGATTTCGCTCCAATCCCTTTCAATAAGGTCTGTTTTTTTGGTTTCTATCAAAGTGTGTGTTTTTTGTTCGAATGACGCAATCGACAAGCGCGACTCGAGCACTCAAACATGCCGTGCAAACAAGCAGCGCCTGTGGCTGCTTTGGGAAGACAATTATACTAACACTATAGCGAAGTGTTGCCTACATTCAGGCGCAACTTACCTAACGTTTTCGTGGCGACTCATGTAGATCTTCTTGAACTGCTCCGAGTTGGTGGAGCCGAGATCCTGACGCATCTTAACCGCAACATGCTCGGGCAGCACGGATAGCAGCAGCCGTTCCTGATGGTGCGAAAGCGAAGGTAAGAAGAATTAGATTAGATTTCATTCGATTACAACTTCAAACCAACTGCACTTTGTTGTTCCGTTCGTTCGTTCAGTCGATGTTAATCTGCATTTTTCCTGCACTTTCTTCTGCATCCAATTTAAGCTCCTGTTCACTTCTGATTATTCTATTCACTTTGGCTGCCACCCTCCTCCCTGAAATCAATTCAATTAGATCGAAACCCCATTCCTATCGCAGCCCCGGCAAAGGACTGTCTGAAGCAAACTACTTTCAAAGTACCTCCTAAAGACCGACACATCCACACAAACACACGCATCCACAAATGTACATTGTGGCAGGAGGAAGAAACTTTGTTTTACGATCGTCTCCGGTGGACGTAAACATCTCCGACGCGTGGACAGCGTGAATACCAAAGCCGGTCCGTCCATCATTCCGACCGGGCCCACTGTCGCCAGGAACGATTTCAATTCGTAAACTGCAGTAAACAGCAGTTGACTATTTACGGATCGTATCCGTGCCGACTTCCCACTGCGAAGGTCAATGTCACAAGCGCGAATGGAACCGGGGAGTGGGGTGTATTTTTACGAGTTTCGCACAAAGTGTCCGGTTAATGTGACCCCCGTGCGACCTTGTGGTGAAGGAAATAGTTTATGCACGAGCGGGACCCGTTGTTTTCCTCCGGAAATAGATGGCGCTCTGACGCCGGCGGGGTGGATATTTTTACGAGTGCGTGACGAAAGTGGGATGAAATCGGTTTCCAACCGACTCCGTTCTTGCGTCTTGGCAGCAGACGGCGCTAAGGCGCTCCAACCGGCTGAAATTAATTAAAACGCTCCAAGGCAGCTACTATCGCTAATTGACATGATGACAAATTTGCAGATTGATGCTGCCGGTAGTGACCTGCCGGATGTTCCAGGACGCACGGGACGGGTTAGATTATTTAATTTCAATTTTAAATCGCATCAGGTTGAATAATGTTTTCAGGGCTTGAGGTGAAATCGCTTCAGCAACGGATACTTGAGAGTATCCAGTGTGCTAAATTGAACGAAAACACACATTCAAATCATATGCGTGATTGAAATGGAATCGGAATGAATTCCCTCTGAGATAGAATAATAGATTTTCCTTCTCCCATGCTAACTTCGGACGGCTGCCGCTGGGATTTGGATCAATTTGGTTTTATGGAGCTATTGGATAGACGATATACCAGCACTCCACTCCATTACCCATTGCGAGGCTTTAAAGACGGTGCCAGCGGAAGCAAGGAGCAAGTAAAAACGCTCCACCCAAACAAATCATTTGGCCCATCTTCGTGCGTAGACACCTACCGCCAACTCTCGTGTTGGCTTCGCTGGAAGCTTCGGTTGATTTATTACCGCATGCATGTTGCCAAAATATGGCATCTGTTTTGCCTCGCAAAGCTCAACGTCAACGGGAGGGGCGAAAGAATACAATCGTGTATGGCGGGACGCACCCGGACGAAACCCGGTTGGTCGTAAATCAAAACCCATCTCCGGAGAACGCGTTCCGTTTGCGGTTGTGGTATGATTGATTTATTTTAAAACCGCCTGCCGACGACGATACTGACCTGCTCGGCCGACTGCTCCTCGATCAGCATCTTCACCTCCAGGCCCTGTTTCGCCTCGAGAAAGGCTCGTCGTTGCTTCGCCTCGGCCAGGAAGTAGCACAGCAGCCCGATCAGCGTGGCAGCCACGAGAAGCAGGATGTTTGCCACTTGCTGCGGAAGAAACGGGAGAACAAGCGTTACAGACCCTCGGCGGGAGTTATGGATCCTCCAAACTCGCATCTCGAGCGAGGCTACTGGAACATAAAACTGCAATTGGCCCGGAACGGGGGCCACCCGGGGGCAAGATGATTTTATTTTTAAAGATGCTCTCCAAAGAGCGGCGGGGACTCGGGAAAGAAACACAGCGCTGAAATCTGAACTTACCTGCTCCCAAAAATAGTTTTCCTTCTTGGCGAGCCCGATAATTGCATTGACGTAGGTTGCGAACGAACCGAGCCCGAGCAGGATGCCGGTGTACTTCAGCAGCACCGGCAGGGTCACGTATACTAAAAAATTAAGCAACACCGCCCAGCCGAGCGAATCTCTGCGCGAAGCCGCGCCGGAACGTGGGAAGAAACGAAACGGAACACCATAAAATATTACTGACTTATATTTTGCCGACTTCGGAAAGAGAGCACGCGAAAGAAGAGTCCGCTTTTCACACCAGGCGGGTCTCGCGGGTGGCGCTCGGTTTTGGGTATCATTCCGCCAGGTAATAATTGGGTTTGGGATTTAGGGTGCCCACCAGTTTTTGAGCGGGTCTGTTTGCTGTTGTCCAATTGGTTTGGTTGTTTAAATTTGTATGAAGTCAAGGGCGCGGAAGGGAGACCCGACACCGGGGGTTGCATTAAGTTTGATTATTTTTGCTTAGCACGGGAATAGGGATGAATGTGAATGATGCAGGAAAACTCCAAGCAGAAAAGGTGAGAGATTTGAGCGGTAAGGTTTTGTTGAAGGATGGAGCTGGTGCGAACAGTATGTTGATGCCCATTAGACACGGTTTACTTTTATTGGTTTCCGGAGCCAGCTTTGCAAGTGAGATTCTTGGTGTAGTGGTAAGCACTGTGACGGCGAATCAAAGGGACCTGAGTTCAAATCTCGGTGTAATCTCGCGACACTAGATAAATCTTTTTCAAAGCACAACATCCCAAAGTAATAATAAGCATCTGTCGTAAACAGAACATTTATCCTTCACATTCGTCATGTTTTCGACGTAAAAAACGTTGAAAAAATGTATCGCCAATAATCATAGCCTCCCTAGATGGACTGGCTACGCTTGCCCTATGTACCTCTAACAAAATTATCATAAACGGAGCCGTTTTATGCTGGCAACCTCCCGCGTAACCTACGCAACCATCCAATTGGCAACATAGCTCTAGTAAGTGGAGAAAAGTAATAGTAAACTACACTCACAAACACACGCACATATACACACGATCGAAACGCCGCTCCGCCTATGTGTGTGTGTGTTTGTGCGCGCACAAGCGAGCGCTATTTGCCGGATAATTAAGTTTAAATTAGGGAGTCTCCATTTTGGGCAGTGGCATGAATATTCATTTACATTATTTTGACGAACCAAACTTTGGTGTGGCGCGACGCTGGCGGCGGCGGCGGCTAGCGATAGTGCCACTCAATATTTGCACGGAACTGTACGGGGAGCGAGGCTAGGTGTGTGTGTACATGTGGTCGGTTTGTATGATGAAATGGACAAACACAGCCATACGAGCCGATCTAACGCACCAGTGAAACAACACAAAAAAGGCCCCATCCCAGACCGATGGTGGATAAAGTTACAAGCGCACTGTCAATAAAATTAATGGACTC
>KB673423.1:4156965-4256333 GCA_000349145.1 Anopheles dirus
AACGTTCAGTCGGTCTCTATCAAATGCAGCTCTGAACAGGATGACATAATTACGATTTATAGTTAACGTTAATGAACTTTCCTGAACGAACCTTTACCGGGAGTTCGTTCTACATAGATTGGCAGGAAATTGGGGACGAAATCAAGCTAACTACGAGGCGTTGGGGGAGAAACTCGTGTAAATAATTTTCCATTGGCCTTCAATTTCCGTTCGGCTTTGTGCGGATTGGCTGGGAAAAAGGGGAGCAGCGTACAGAAATAAGCTACTTTCAAATGAAGATAGTTTCTCGAAGCCTCCACTTAGCCCTGACACGTGTTTTGGATGAACTGTTGAAGCCATAGCTGGGATTGAGAGGAGAAGGCATCATGCAGGCGGTACGAGTTCTTGTTGTTTTCTTAAGCCACTTATCCATCCACAAAAGCTGACCCGATTTTGTGGCTCGCTTAAGAGCTCGTGTGTGCTCTCGTTAGCTCGACTCGGAGCATCGCCATCGGAATCACGGAACACAATCTTATTTGTGCAACACAATGACGATTCGTAGGAATCTGCTCCTCTGCTACTCCTCTACACGTCTTGTTCTTCCCTGCTGACATCCTTGCAGCAGACACCGTGTACGCCAGCTTCATTACGGTGCACGCTGCAGCCAGAGCCTGCCTGACTGACTCCACGGCCACTAACGACACAGTTTAGCCCGTGCCGTACCCATTCCCGTGCATCGATTTGATTGGTTCGGTCGACTGCATTTCCTGGCTTCGGAGAATGGGGTGGGGGGACCAGGATGGGAGGGGGATCAAACAACGCCTTCGCAAACAAACACACCGGGAGGGGTAGCAGGGCAGAACGCGAACAAACAAGCCACGCTTCGTCCTCGGCTCGCTTTTCCCGCGGAACGGGAAAACGGGCAACCATAAAAACACTTACCTCGGTGTGACCGAACCTTTAAGAAAGAGCTGCAGGAAGAGCTGCTTAATGGCGAGCAGCCACGCCAAATGTGGGGCAATCTCCCATATGACGCCGCGGAACCGGCCCCGCCCACAGAAGCGCAACACGATCGCCAGGACGACGTTGATGGTGAGGAACACGCTGGTGACGACTGGAACGTCGGTGGCGTTTGGGAGATAAGAAAAACACGATGGCGATTAGATTACGTGTTACATGTGCAGCAGTTGCAAGTTTGCTGATGGTTGCTTTTGCCGCGCTGTTCTGTGTTTTGCTTGAGATTTGCAGACCAACTTTTTCGTTTCGCTTGAAATGCGCCGTCAAGGAGTAAATGGAGTGCAATAGAAATGCAATTTACTCTCGTATTGATCGGTTCGGGAAAAGAAACTTTGCTGTAGGACGCTGTGTCATACAAGCAGCTTAATGAAAGCATCTGAAAGGTGAGTGGAGGAAGTGGATCTTATCATGATTGCTAGGCACTATTTATGGACAGTTTTCTGTGCTTAGAGGAATTTTTCACATACCTAACGAAACGATACGTTCAGATTCAACACAGGAGTGTTAAAATGTAAGTGGCGAAACTAGCTTTAAATGAAGTATTATGAGCTCTCTCACTACAGATGAAAAGCCCATACAAAATAATTAGAAACATGCTCAAAAACTAGTTTCATAGAAATTAGAAATGGAAAATATGGAAATAATCCTAGAAGTCTTACAGTATATCTAATAAGACTAGCTTATGCTGAAGTTTTGCAAGCCACTCACTGATACCTCGGTTCTTAACTACACAAGACATATTGGCACAATCAACGTCAAAACTCTGTGGCAACTAACGCTTCAACTTATTCTTCTCATAAGCAATCAAACCTCTTTAAACGCACCAATTTTCTCTAGAAGCTACCTAAAGCTGCTCATTTTACAACCCATTCGCCTCGAACTGAGGCCTCCAGAATAATTTGAAAGTAATAAGGCCCAAGAAGGAACAATCAACAAATAAACCGCCTGCGCGATAAACCAACCAATCCACTTTATTACGTTTTAATCAAAATGCCTACACCCGATGGTTGAACCGTTTGAAAACCACCGCACCGGGCCTAGCCTGCGCGCACAAGGCATTGCATAATAATTGGAAAAGTTTTGAGTGATAAGAAAACTTCATCCGCCGTTCCCGTGCGGGGAAACCGAATTCACGGGATTCACGGGGTTTTCCTTAAGCTTCATTTCATCGGGAAGACAATTTCCTTTTCTGGGCGGATGGGCTTCGCACTGTTTTCGTTCTGCTGTGCCGTTTGTGCGCTCATTTTTACAATTACACCTACCTATGCTCTCCACGCTCTGGCCCTGCGGCACGGCGATGGCCCAGATGTCGAACAGGATCGAAGCGATCAGATAGCAGACGAAGGCGACCCGCTTCTGCTTGAGTGCGTAACTCTGGTACAGCTTGTCAAGGACGGCATCGGGCAGCAGGACACCGCCGGCACCACCCCCACCACCACCACCACCCCCACCACTGCCACCAACGACCGTCGTTGCAAGCGTGCCGTCCATCGTGAGACGGTTTCCGATTTGATTTCTCACTTTTTCACTCACTCACTCACGCGATTGATTGCACGCTCGGTCTTACTTCACTGCCTCACACGCTCGCGGGCTCACTCACTCACTCACTGGGCCTACTCTGGACGAAAGATGCCCACACGGCATATTGCACGCGGCTCCGGGAGGAGACTGAAGCTGATCGACTGTCGGTCACGATGACAACGGCCGCTGCTCCCGACGACGACGCCGATGATGATGATGCTGTCGATGATAATGCTAACGAATGTTCCGAGCGGTGGTGGAGCGCGATTTTCTATCTTTCCCTCTTTACCATTCGCTTCACACGCTGCAGCTACATCATCGATGGCGGCAAACTGTGCTCGGCGCAGCGCACACCACGAGCGACCATTCGGTCTGACTATCGATGGGACCGCTGTCGCCTCTCGGTGTTCCGCTCTTTCGGTGTTTGATTAACGAGATCACATGTTTGTCGCCAGCGGGAGGATTCCGGTGTGCCTTTTTTTTGCTGTTGCTGCTTGCCTTTTGTTGGGCTATCCTTCTCGCTATTAGGCGGCCTGCCGCTGTGGCCCTGTCCAAAAGGATACGATGGATGGGATGGGTCGAGTTTGCTCTCGTTAACCGATGGCCTGTTGTTGAAATGTTTAGTTTTTACACGCCGCACCTCTCGCCCAGTCTTTAGTGAAGTGAAATCGTTGAACTGACTAGATTGATTAAAAACGCGAGGAGAAGAGAGAGAAAAAAGCATTAGCGAAGAATTTTTAGCTTAACTACAAAAAACGGGAACGAGCACAGCAACGTGACACCGTTTTCGTAATGAACTCGCTGCAAAGGGCTCACTTGCAGCCGCGCTTTCAACCATCCACCATTTAATAGACTCGGGAATAGGGAAAACTTTTGCCACCCCACCGTTGCCTGTGTTCCGCCGAGCAGGCCACCCAACACGTTGCACGATTTATTGTTATTTAAAAAGCTAACTTTTTGTTGTGTATTCAACCCGGCCCGCTTCGGCACGCAACGGAAGCCGATGTTCGATCGCGTTCGGCTCGCACTGAATCAATCAATCATACTTTTCTAATACGTGTCAGCTTTGCGCATTTAAACGCCAACCGAGCGCGTCTGATTGGAACGGTGCGTGAAACAGGCACCGAGCGAGCGAGCGAGTGCCAGAACAAATCATTTATCTGCGGGAGTAAAGGCAAAGCGAAAGGATGCCCACTGCAGGCCACGGTCGGATTCGGTTTCCCGGCTTTAGATTGCAGATCGAGCGTTCTGCGTAACGCTGCCGGTGCTGGAGGAGAAAGTTTTTTCGCGCCGCTTTCCACCGTTTTATGACCGTCAAGGCACCACAGCTTCACGCAGCTGCACCTGACCGGAATCGGAATTGATAACGGTTGATGGTTGGGAAATGTTTATGGACCGTATCCGCGATGAAAATGATAGCTCTTTTTTCGGGGTATTCTACTCAAAAAGATAACGAACGAGAAAGGGAATGCAGTTTATCACTTCATGAAGAGGCTGCGTTATAAGCCATGATAAATATTATGGGTGTCGAGCGCTGCGTGCAATAAAAAAAGGATTAAGTAAGTGGAACTTTGAGCGGGTTAGTTTGCTAATTAAAGCTAATATCACGCCTCACGATGGTACCCATTTTGCAAGCAGGCACTTTTTGCATCCTTAACCTCAATCACGATTGCAACGTTGAAAAAGGCAACTTTCCATAACAAGACTGCGAAAAGCACTTTAGAGCAAGTAGGGGAAAACCCGGAGCAATGCAAGCACAGCTACGAAAAATTCCCGGAATAATATTAACAGCATCCAACATGAGTTTGCGAACCGTTATAACCCGTGCCCTCAACCCCGTTCGTTGTGGCCCGCATTCAGCAAGCTTTCGCACATTTTTGTGTAGGTGTGTGCACTTATTAAGTCCACCTTCGTGCCGCAAAGAGAGTTAAAATGGTGCACTTTTTCGAAACCCATAAGGTAGGGGGAGAGAAAAGCGAACCCAACCGAGAACCATCCATAAAAGTTACGTACGTACCGTAGCTTCTTGCATCAAAGCGAGCGTGTTTTTGCTCGACGAAATTTAGCATGCCCGCTTTGCTGTGCTGTGAGCTGTGCAAAACGCACATCGCAGTCGACCGTGTTCCGCTCCGTTGTTGTGGCAGTGCAGCATGAGTTTGCCCTTTGTGCACGTCTGCCTCCGCCACCTCTCGGGGCTTATGGATTCATTATCCCATCCTATGCCAACCGAAAACACCGGCATTACAAATAAAGTAGCATTACTTTTTACGACCCCCCCCTCCCCGCCTAGTGCTCCATTTGACGGTTTGTAAGCAGGGCCCGTGTTGTGAACAAATGCATTCGCTCTGCTCATCGTACCGGAACATTACATGGGGATTAGTCGGTGTTTCCGTTTGCCGGCATGCACACTGCGATAAGAAACACAGGGCGTCTCCATGAGAGGCGGGAGAGTGGGCGTGGGGAGGGAAAAATAACGAGGAGTACCGGGCGTCTCCACCACGAAGCAACCAAAAAAAAACGAAAAGCACCAGGCGTCTCCACCACGAAAAGCACCAGGCGTCTCCATCGCTGCTACGATTACAAAATATTATTGCTTTTCTCAGTTGTACCACACATTCGGAGGCACTTTTCGGTTTGAGGAGAGCGAGGAGTAAAATCAACAATAACAACACCGTACACGGTCAGCACGTCATCGCGGCGAATGTGTGAGCAGTGTGTTATCAAAGTGCACCCAAGTTTCAACGTATCAACGGCCCACGCGCTCACCGAAACATTATTCAACGCTTTGCGGTTATTTTACGGAGCGGGTGACCATACTTCACCTATTTATAATCAAACACTAACACACCAGCAGCCGCCTCGCTCCGGGTCTAATCGTAAATTGTACAGCGCGCGCGAAAGCGAGTAACGTATCGAACGACGGGCCGAGAACAGGGAGGGAATTGTTAATTATTTCCGCCTATTCTTCGCGCTGACAGCGTGCGGTTGCAAAATGATGCGGCGCCCGAATCGAACCCCGAATGGTATATCGTTGTTACCTTTCAATTATGTTCGTTTTTCGAGGTCGACATAAAATTTATGATTCCCTCGTTTCCACAACCGCCGGCGGGGCCTTGGAATCCGCCGCGTCTGCAAAGTTTACAGGCTGCAGCTCCTCCGGTACCTCCCTCTCCTAGTGCTCCTTTTTGGAAAAGAGCCCCGCACCGAACGTACGGTGTGAGAACGGTTTTGTTTGCAGCATTCAATTAGCCTAATGTATTTCGTGTGCTTTGGCTCGACGCTCCGTGAAGCACCGTTTTGCGCTCCACTTCGGGTTCGCGTAGGTAGCATAAATCAATAGATATGAAAACGTTCTACTCGGTTCTTTTCCGTGCGGACGATGGAGATGTGTTCGGAGATGGGTGGGAGGTGGCACTTTACACGGAAACTCAATTGCTTACCGTGTGCGCTAGCCGTTCGCTGGCGTCGGGACCACATAATAAAGACCGTTGAAAGGTCAACACTGTCAACAGTTCGTTCGTTGGCTCAGAATTCTTCGTTTGACGGCTGCCAAAATGTGTGTCTGGCACGAACGTTTCACTAAAAATACTTGACCCACCCGTACCCATCGCGTAGCTGCCCCCGAACCCAGCTTCGAGATCCTTTTCCAGCTCGGCCATCTAGCGGCTCGCAAGAATTCACGCTGGCAGGATTAACTGGACCTTTCGGACTTGTGTGCGGCGCTCACGTGAGGATAATACCGACCGAAACAACGCATTCCTCTTCGTACTAACGTACCTCGAACCGCTCAAGGACAGTGGACACAAATACACACACACGAACACGTAAGGGACCACTCCATCTTTCGCTAATGATCCGGCCGCTGTGTCGCTCTGGACGGAGGCGCCGCCAAAAAAAGGATGCGTTGTTTTGATTTCGGGCCAGTGGGAGGTGTTTCAAAAATAACAGCCGGAATTTGGAGCATTTTGGGGTTAAATTATAGCCCGGATTAAGTAGCCCAACAAACTCACGTTGTGGATGTGGGCGAGGACACGGCCGGTGTGGGTTGTTCCCATTCGACAGTGACAAATTTTCGATGTAAAAAGATGAGCAGATGAATAAAAATGAGACCAGGCGTATGATGAATTATTCAGCTCATGGGAGCGCAGTCGTACATTCCATCATTATTTTTTTTTAGCCCCATTTAGAATAAACCATTTCAGTATTGCCTCGAACGAAAGATTCCCACAATGCGCACCAGATGGAACGCCGCTCCTATTTACATTTCCCAATCCAGCCGTCCTCCATGCATCCAGAACGATCAATTGGGTCAAGTGTAAGTGGATAGTATGCTGCCATTGCGCTCCACACTTCCACAGCAAGAAAGCTTGCCCGGGTGCTCGGCTGCGTGAAGTCTCCCGCATCAAAGCTTCCGCCTGCTGCAGGGAAAGCAATTAAGATGCTCTGCACGGCGTTATTTGTGCACGGATCCGAAATGGGACGGGATGAAAGAAGGAAGTGTCCCATTTTCCGGCACCGATTCTGTGTCTCCAGCTGGCTGTGCAGCAGTGCTTGTTTTGTGTTTCAGCAGTTCAGCAGTTACACGGTGGACACGGTGAATCGCACCGAAGAATCGGGGTTCGTTTGCGAGCGTGCATGCTATCGTTTTGCGATGAATGCATTGCGCGGTGAAAAGGATCGTTTAAAACGAGAAGACGAAGGTCTTGAGGTTGAGAATATCGTGGTTTTTGATTGCTTCGTTTGAACGTGTATCGTTTGAAGTACATCGGGTGAAAAATAATGTTTATCAAAATATACACATCAACGGAGACGGGATGAAATTGTTGTCAATTTAAGTATTTGATGTCAAGGAAAAGTAACATTTGACCTAGCTTATCAATATGCTAATCAACCAACATTCAACTATTAATCAGGGTTAACTCAGCCTATAGGACTTACGATTGGCTTTGCATTGTATAGCTGGCAGGTGAGCTAGCGCCTAAAAGTATGCAATTTGCAGCGTGCAGCACTTTATGATTGCTTTCAATATGCTTTTCTATTATTTTAATTCTGCCTAAAGTTGACACAGGGTGACACAGATTTAGATGAGAGCTCTGTCAGTAGCTCAACATGATGACATAGTTCAACAAACAACATTATTATACAGAAAACCTCAAAGCATCCTGCCTCAAGCACTTGAGATGTTTGCATTCTAAAGCATCATCTCATTGCACCTAAATCAACGGTTTCACTAGCGGCTGAAGTTTACATTACTGAAATGTAATGCACCGTCAGAGCCTGACACGCCCCGTCTCCATTCGCAGCCAAAAAGCATTCGTTAGCTCCCGTTTCTTATGGCATTAGCATTTTTCACTCCCACCCCTCAGGTGAACGAAACTTTACGCAGTTTGCTGCGCTGGAAATGAAATTTGCTCCTGCCAGACGGTTCCCGGCAGTTTGTTCGATTTCCTTTCGCCACTGACACTAAACTGAAGCGGCTGCCGGAAGTGCAGGGACATTAGGCGTAACTTAGTTTTCTTGCTCTTCATGCGCGTAGCCCCCCGCCAGACTTGCACTGTGAAGTGTAGCGAATAGCGAAATTATATGCTAAACTACTTTTCCCCACGGTTGGCTGACTTCTTATCAGTTTGTTTGTCGTCCGGAGTCGTCCGGAGGAAAAGTTTTTCAATCCGCCTTCGTGGTGTGTTTTTGGTCCTTTGAACAGTGGCGGGTGGGTGAGCAGGAGGAGGAGGAGGAGGAGGGATTTATTGCCTAACAAGATGGCAATCAAGACAAGAGCATTCCAACGTCCACTTCGTCCCAATGACACGGCAACGGTCGGCAATGGTTGGAGTTGTTTTCGAAGATAAATAAATGAACGGTTTTCGGTCCACTCGTCGCGGTCCGGGTGGACATGTGTCGGTGGGTATTAAGTTAACTGAAACCTGCTTGCATGTGTATGTGTGCGAGGGATGTTTTCGGAAACTTTGGTTAATTTATTTTGTGTCGGGATGGAAATCATTTCTTTTAGTACCAGAATCCGGAGGAAAGGAATTTAAAATGTAACAGTGACTGGTGGAGACGCTAGAACCTCCAAGTTTTTCCTGCTTCCAAACTTTGTTATTCATCTTCATCTTCACTGATTCATCATTCACAAGCAATTTAATCCGTCTCACGATGAATATTATCTCTTACATCGATTAAGCAAGCATAAACATATTGATAGCTTCGAGAAGGGAAATCATAAAATGACCAGTAATGCCTCAATTACAATAATCAATTATGATCGACGCGCTGGAAAATGGTTGCCATAAATCAAGCCCATTTCCACAATCCTCCCGTTCATCAGTAAACTCCGAACTGACCCTACGCATTCGCCTGTCGCCGAGATGAATATTTTAGTAAGCGAAATGCTTTACTCACACACACGCGTCCGAATCTGTAGCCTTTCATCTCCAGCCTCCACCTTCTCCTCCTCGTTGCACACACACACACACACGTAAGCTCCGATTCGATCTCGGACAAAGGCCAGAAGCCTTTTCTGCATGCCTTTAATCTCCCCCCGGGGCACACAGCGCACGGAATCGTAATCGGAACGAATGGATGTACACATATTGACATATTGGCTTTCCCCGAGGATTGGTGCGAACGCACCAGTGTCCTTGCCGAATGCCGACCCTCCCCGGAACAGGGAATCCTTTCCGGGGCTCCTGGCTCGCCTTGCGCTGCGTTTGGGAACAGGGGTTTTCCGAAACGTCAGATCGATACATCGGTGGTCGGCGCTGGTGGCGTTGGGAACGTGATTGGACGGGCAGTGCCGGGGCTCAGCCTCGATCGGAACCGGCCAGCAAAATATAACCATAAAGAGCGCAAAAGAGAGCTGCCACAACGTAAAAAATGCCAACCATTTCCAACTGTACTGGTGCTTGGATAGATTAAATAAACATTTGATTATTTATCGAAGCGAAACCGATGCTTCGGTGGTGAAAAAAAGGAGCAGCATCGAGTGAAAGGGTAGTCGGTTGGGTGGTGTTGTGCATGAAGTACTATTTTTGGGACGGTCTCTGGTGACACGACCTCGATCATTTCGAATATTGCTGTTTTACATTTCATTCGATTTTGATTCTATAGTAAGGAAGGAACCCACAGTATGTCGATAAAGAGAATTGAAAAGATTGGGATTAGATTGAACAGGAAAATGTCCTCGGCCTACCCGTTTGAGAGTTAGAATAGAAGAGAAGAGAATACTTCGTTCTAATAGGTATTAAGACTGGACATAGATATCGTTAATAATGGCTTAGTACAGCGTGTTTGATGAAACCCATTATGATTAAAAGCATTCAATTCAGCACTACATCCTCACTTATTTAGTTTTGATCTCATAAACGAATTAGTTGCTACTGTCAAGGCGACCGTTTACAAACGAGAATTCAAAATTTCCAATGCATCTTCTAATTAAATAAGAAGGATATAATCGTGGTTCATGAATGATAATTTTGAGCTTCTTATGGATAGATCAATTATTTTTAGAACATGAGAAGTTCCCAGTAATACCGCATTCTATAAGATACTGAGAACAAGTGCGGGAATTTGGCTAAAATAATCGGCTTGCGATGATAAGGAAGCCCGTCAAGTATTTCCACATCCTCCCCCGAAGCTCATTCAATAACGAGCTTCCTAATACACTATCATCAGCATCCCTCATGACCGCGCCCGATAAAGCAAACGAACGCTCCAGCCCGCTTCCGGGAACTATAAAAACAGAATGAATGCTGCCCCACGCCGTGCCGCGCGTGCCACCAAATTTATTTCTATTTTACGGCACTTAATGACATTGTAAACCGATTATGATATCACCCCCTTTGGCGGTAGACTCCTGCCGCCGGGCGAAGAAACGCACCGCACCGGAAAGTGATGAATATGGCCGGCCGTTCGATTCGTTCTGTGTTCGCTCCTCGAGCTGAGCTTAATGCGTTTTTCATGGAATACATGACCGCCAGCGGCGGGTCCGATGGGAAACAATAATTTCCCGTTAATCGTGCTCGCCCACCGGGCACGTCCTTCAACCTGGACAATGGCCTAAGGTTCCCTTTCAGTTACGGCTTCGTTGGCGAGCGCCGGTTGATGAAAATGTCTCAAGTTATTCACGCACGTCAGCTAGCCAGCTCAACCGGAGTAGGCAATGGCGTGTTTTTTTTTTTGTTTGGAACGTAGTCATTTTTCGAGCGATCCAGGTAACCTTTGCCTTTTTCGCTTGGACACGTTAGCTCAACTAAGCGGAAGGACACGAGCCATTGAGACAGTTAATAACCCCTCGGTGCTGGAAGCATAGAGCCATTACTTGTTCGGGTGTTACTACCGGGAACGGACCGATCGATGTTATCTCGGTTATCATGAAGCCACCGATTTGTAGTCTCCAGTAGAGCTCGGGTCAGAACATCAAACTCCTATTTTCATCGTGCTGGAGCCAGAAGGTAAGCTGGTTCATTTGGTTCACTTTACATATTCACTAGAGTAGCTTTCCCGGTACGACGGCGTACAGCCCAGAACGATCAACCCACAGGGGGTGTCACTGTTGTTTCATATCCTCCTCGCAAACTCCCAAAAAATACCTTCCAGGCTTCTCTTGTGCGGTGTGTATACGTGGTTTGTTTGCCTTTTCCCGTAACCTGGAGGATGTACTCTCGTTGGCACACTCTCAAACAAAACACTTCCCGCAGCGAGCGCACACACACACACTTGCACACGCACAGAGACGGATTCTCGAAAAATAAAACCTTTACACGAGGGGGTTCGCAAGTGCCGGCACTCAGAATCATGGAAAACGGGCGACTCGCACGCAAATGTTGCCAAACTCCACGGGGAGAGTCGATCGTGCCGTAAAGGTCGGCGCGCGCCAAATCGTCGGCGGAGCAGATGTTTGCGACGCGAAATTGATAAGAATTTGATTATGTAACGTGATTCGCTGCTCGGTTCGCTTTTGTTTTCTGTGGACGGCGCTGGAACGTAGCGCCTCAGCTAGCCTAGAACCATTCCGGCTAGCGAATCGATGCATGTAAATTATAATTGCACACCAATACCAGTGCGTGAGGCTCTCCCCCACGAGCCGCTCGTAAGAACGCGAACGCGGCAAACGCTTGCTCCACACGGCCGTGAGTAGGTGGAATAAATTGTTTCCCTCGGCCCGGTGGCTCTTGTCGTAGGCCCGAATCCTTTTCAACAGCACCAACACTTGAGCAAACACACACAGACACACTCAACACGCTTTCCAGTCACCCACACTGAACTCCCGGGGCCCTGATAACGTACGCTCCCGTTGTTCGCTCCTCTCAGCCGTGGTCGACAGTCGACGAAACGCGACGTTCTTCGTTCGTTTTTTTTTTTTCCTTCGCCGACTGACTGACAGGCCCACGGGGGTTGAACTGATTGGCTGGGTTAGACGACCGCGCTTTACTACCGACCAGGGGCACGAAATCAAGGAAAATGCACACACACACACATACACACCCCCACACACACAAACACACTCACTCCTTGACTCTTGAACGCAGGCCACGCTGGCACGCGGTTTCGACACTCAAAATGGAGGACAAACAAGCTTCAACCAGCCCTGCCACAGCCAGAAACACACACACACAAGCACACGCACGCACGAATCCACAGCTCAGGCTGGCTGGCTGGCAGGCTGGAAAGGTGTTTTGTGGTGAGACGAGCGTCGGGCCAGCCACTGCCGGAGCGGACACGTCCAAGGATGTCAAACTTCACTCAAAGACTGAGAAGGAACCGAACCGAACGCGCCTCCGGAACGGCAAACGGCGGAGTCTCAAACTAAGGGGGAGATTATTCTCGCTAAGAGCGGGTTTTCCACCCAGACGGGTGGGAAACTCTGCCATCGAGCGATGGAGAGAGAGCGCGAGAGAGCTTGACTATGGGTGCGAGAGTTCGGGAGCAGGAAACGGGATGAGCTGTTTCTAGGATGTAGCACATGGTTTGGCTGCTCTTGGCTCGTCTGTACACTTCGTTTGGACCCTGCTGTTTGATGAAGGTCTTCGATTACTTATGTGCGGTGTTTTGGGTGGGAAAACGGTTGAAATGTTCCGTCAAAAACTATCAAAATGTGTGTTATTTGGAGTCTATAGATTTATAAAGCTATTCGCTTCTTAGCTGTATTTTCAATTTTCATAAAAAATTAGTAAAAAATATTAAGCATGTAAGCATCAAAGTAGTCGAAACTTTGAAGATTTGCGTGTTGTAAAGTGTAGTGTTATCAATAGATTGGAAAGGAGTTTAGAGGAGTCTTGGTGGACCTTGACTATGGTGAACAGAATCCCACAGGAAAGAACGACAGGGATCAACGGTTGGTTAAAAACAGCGAGTGACTGTGAACGATTTGCACCGATGTAGCACCTGTTGGGTGAGTAAGTAAGTTTATATACAGTATTTTGTCTCTTACAACCGTTATTGAATCAAAAACCACACGCTGATGGATGATGCAATTTTCAAAACCGAACGATCTATTTTAAGCTACACAAGTTATTACCATCATGTTTTATATTGCTCTACAAACATTTGCTGCTAGGTGGATCGGGTGCTCATAGTTCATTGTATACAAACAACTTTCACTGCTCAGCACATCATGGGCCCATAACTCTCCCATAAGGGTTGATTTATATTAACTTACCGACGGTGCTCTTTCGGTTCTCCTGAGAGGTTTCTCCTTTGTGAGAGACAGAAAATCAATCTCTTCTCTCTCGCGAATCGTGTTGCGGAAAATGAGTACCGTAGCATAGCAATTTTCCCCCCGAACGAGAGACACTCCATTCGCAATCCCAGAACGGTTGAGTGCTAGAAGAGTTCTAATGCATCGCGTTTCTTTTTCGGTGCCTTCGCACCGAGGTTAAACTCTGGTAGGTTGTCGCAACAGTTCGCTCAACAAACGGCACTAGTAAATAATTTGGAGTTTTGAGTGAAAATAGTCTCTATTTTATTTGCATTTCGATAAGTTCATTACAATGAGGCTAAAATTTCATTAACAATCGCTAGGTTGTGTTAGAATTCTGTTGAATCGGGTTTTGTAGTTCCGCTCGTATCGCGGCGTTTAAATATCTCTATCGGTGTCAAATGTGAATAGCAAACAGGCTCTAGCTAAATACGATGAACATTTTTGTTTTGTTGTTTCGATCTATGTATCTCTCTCTTTTCTTCGCTATTGTTTGATTGTTTGTAACATTGGTTAAACGGGGCGGGATGTACTCGGGTTCACTCCTGTGTTGTATTTGGTGTACGATTTTCGACCGCATCCTCGCTACAGGACGCACTCCCTATCAACTATGTTGGAATAACTTTCAGCAGCAATGGCACTTAGACTAAATTGACTATCGAACGAACGAGTGTCGCTATGAAAAGAAAAATCGTCTCAAACGAATAACTGATATGGGAAAAACTTTCCATCCGGCCCTGTCACGGATTGGAAGAGTTTTGAAAGCTCCCGGAACCACCCACCGTGTCGACATGGGAAGGTTTGATTTGATTAAATTAAAAGTCTCGTTCGATCAAACGACATGCCCGTCGCAGAAAGCGAACAAGTGACCTCCATTTACGCCGTTGACAAGATGGTTTGTGGTTTTACGCCGTCACTCATCTGGAAAATAGAATCTAAACTTTCGACCATCTCTGCCCGGACTATAATTATCTCTAGACATAACCACAAACAAAGTTCTCGCTCGTACTCACTATCACATGTAAAGCTAACAGTCTAGTGCCATCAACTTCAGCACGCGTGCACGCAAGCCCCAACCGACCATTGCCTGAGTCTTTTCTGATAGTTTGATTGCACATTTCGAATCTCCAGTCCTTATAAAGTAAGCTTATAAAAAAAAAACGAAAAGCGACATTGAGCGACGTGAAGGCCTTTCCGCGTGTAATACTTTCGGTGCTCGGTCCATGCTCATCGCAGCGTTGTACTCGTGGTTTACTTCAGCTCCTCGACTTCCTTCTCCACGTTCGCCCCGGTCACCTCCGGTGCCATCCCGTCGAAGCCATTCTTCAGGAAGATCTCCTCGATGTTCTGCATGGAGCGCGCGTTCCGCTTCGGGCTCAGCACCCGCCGGTCGTCCTCGTCGAACTCGCTGTCCTCGGTTTCGGTGTCACCGAACTGCAGGCTGTCGATGCTCTCCGCATCGCCATCGCCCCCGTTGGAGCCGCCCAGCTCGTACCCACTCTCCGCCAGATGGTTGTACGTCTCGAGATCGATGAAGTACTGCTCGTTGTCCAGTATCGTCTGGCGCCATTCGGTGTTATCGAACGGGCCCAGGTTGCCGCCGTACTCGGCCGGCAGCAGATCCTTCGAGACGTACTTGTGCAGCGAGCTGAGGCTGTGCCCGTGCAGGTGTATCTGTTGAGGGAAAAAGGGGAGTAACAGAACACTTGTATAGATAGGTTCCAGAAAGACATTCCCGCCAGCACTGACCCGCCGTCGGATCTTATCCTTCAGGAATGGTTTCAGCACGGCAAGGATGGCGTCGAAGTAGAAGGGTTCGTGAAGTACGTGGAACGCTTTGAAGCGAAGTGGGAACGCCTCCTGGACCACCTCGACCGTCTTCTTCGCGAGATGTGGCGAAAGATACCTGGAGAGATGGGGAGATAGATGGGCAACGTGGTTACAGAGCTGAGTTTTTAAAGTCTCGCCGTGCAAACCCCTACCTGGCGTGTGCAAACCCAAGTCCGGACATGTCGAGTAGCACCACTAAGCCTCCAATCTGAGTTTCCGGACTTCGAACAGCGTCCTCCAGTGCGAGCACGTTACTCCGAAACACGTAATCCACCGGTATTTTGTACGGATCACATTTTTCTGCACCG
Source organism: Anopheles dirus (assembly GCA_000349145.1). Taxonomy (NCBI): domain Eukaryota; kingdom Metazoa; phylum Arthropoda; class Insecta; order Diptera; family Culicidae; genus Anopheles; species Anopheles dirus. The sequence goes on from KB673423.1 coordinate 4,172,320, forward strand.
TAGGACAAAACGGAAAGCGATCAGAGTTGGTCAGTTTCAAAGGTGTACAGCTCCCTACTCCTACTCCGAAGCCTACTCACCGACGCGGAACAGATATATCTGCCGTCCATGTTCGTCCTTCTTCGGCAGCATCGTCTGTATTTGCATCTCGAGCATAAACTTCATCTCGGACGGTGGCGATACTTTGAAAATCTCCGGGTACTCCTCCTTCATTTTGTAGTACTTTTGCATCTGGAAAGAAAAAACGAACGAGACACCGGGTTTGACATTTCCAACGCTTGGGCGAGCGGTCCAGCGCCTACTTGCGTACCATTTTGAACGCTTTCTCGACGTCAAACTTTTTGGCGCGTAAAAATCGCAGCAGAAACGAATCGTCCCGCCGGCACCCGAGCGCCCGCTGGTGGTTCTCGTTGTAGATGTTGAGCTGCTGCCGGAGCTGCCGGATCTTCGTGTACGTCAGCTCGCCGCCCGTTTCGCCCAGCTCCTTTTCCGCCTTCTCGCGGTACTTTACATCTGCAGCGCCGGCAGTGGGAAAGCGAGATTTGAAAAAAAGACACACAGAACCCGTGAGCACTTGGGGCAGTAATTGCACAGCGATGCGAAATATGCACGCTCTGCAGCAGAATGGCATTCGCCCGGTCGGGCTCCAGCTGACCTAGATTTTTGTTCATCTCGTACTCGAGCATCGCATTATTGTCGAGCGTGGCGGTTTTGCCGAAGATTTTCCGCGGGCTGTTCAGCGGTGTGCTGTCGTTGCTGGACATTGTTGCTGGTAGGAAGCACTGGGCGAACTGCTGCTATTGTCCTCGAGCACTTTTCGATGCACTGCTGTGTGTGTCGACCTGAAGGAGCTTGCTGTAACAGGACGAAAATTGAGAAATAGTTACGCTTAACAGTTGAGCAGTTTTGATTGATAAGTAATTGTTGTCAATGTTCTCCTAAGTCACCGAGGACACATGACATACGCGAATAGCGTGTATTTGATTGCTATTTTTATTACAATCCAGAACCACCCAGCTGGCAAACACAAATAACCTCCACTAGGGAGAAGCATCGAACGTAAGCAAATAAGCTCCCGGATGATCCCCGTGGCGTAGCAATCAGTGTTGTCGGTTTTCTTTTCCTGTTCGATCGATATTTTTATCTTTACCTCAACAAATCGATCGTTTCTCACGACCATCGTACGCCTCCTCCAGGGTCCGTTCGCCGGAGCACCGTTTCCACGGGTAAACACACACACACACGAAAGACGAAAGACGGTTTGTTTATTTTCTTATTGCCGATATATCGTGGCTAATGTGCAATCGATATGCTTCACTCGATTGGGTTTGATTTTCGATCGGCAGCAGCGCTGGTGTGTGTGTTATTCTTGTGGCATTTTTCTATGCTTTCGCAGCGCATTTGCATTCCCATTCTGACACGATCCAATGATGTACGAAGCCATTCGGGAGTGATTCATAAATTCACGGCCGACCATCGACACCGGTAGCAGAAAAAGAAGGCTACACTCGTTGTGATCGACGAAAAACACGAGAGTGTGAACGAACTCACCCGCACGGGGTGGGAAACGAACGAAAAAAAAAAACGCACACACAATCAATTCGATTCACGCTAGGCTTCTCGTGCATCCTCCGACTCGGTCGTGGCGGCCCGATAGACACCCCGAGCGGACGGAGACGGATAGGTGGAAGATTATTTTTAGCAGGAACAATCCCTACGTGATTCTTTCGCCACACGACAACGCGCGCCATTTGCGTCCGTTCGTGCCACCGGGCCCGCTTGCGAAATATGCAGCGAAAGAAAATGTCTGAGGCAAACAATAAAACGACACACGAGCTAGACAATGCACTTCACGGCGGCGCGTGAGTGCATCGTTGGGGATGTTGGAAAGGCGATGCTCTAGCCATAATTTAAGAGTGCATTTTTTAGGGCGCGAGAGCCACTTTAAACTGATAATTTAATGATGGCGCTAGAGAGAAGCGTCAGTTTGCGATACACATTGTAGTGTTTCTTTTTTCATGACGATGTTTTTTTTTCATGACGACTTGAATAATGTCTGCTTGATCTGGTTTATTTGGATGGTGGGGTGTGGTTTAAGTTGAGCTATTAGCTTAATTTGTAAGATGTCTTGCATAGCTCCTAGCTTACAAAAACCTCTTCTGAAAAGCGGCCGTTTACTCTGCGTCGCGATGAGTTCGATAAAAATAGCCTACGAAAAGCGATTGTCCATGTTCAATGTACGTGTGCCATTTTCTCGCTACCATCGGTAGACTGTCATCACCAGCCAAGAAGTAATGATCGTAGTTTGTCATCCGATTAAAGCTATGGGTGTGCAACCGGTCGTATCGATTATCGCTGATATGAATAATTATTTCAAAAATTGTTTCAGGAATTGTTTCAAAAAGCCCAGATGCAGTTTATTGTAGTCCATGGCGTCGAAACTGCCACTGAGAAGGTCCACGCTTTCCCATTAGCAACCGAGAGCTAAACTAATGAACCGTGCCCATGTCAGAGGCTCCGGTAGTAAGACGAAACCTGTTTTACAATTCAAATGCCCAAACCATCGGGACGCGTCTGCATCCAGGATCCGTTCGGGTACGACCCCGGTAATTGGAGACGGTCACGCCAAGTACCCAATTTCTCGTACGTGCTCGTACCGCTCGGGTCTCGCTGGAGAAAGGTCGACCTCATGTCACGCACTGAAGACAATGTGGCGCCAAAAAAGCGGTGTTAACACTGGTCTGGTCTGTGCACCACATGCACCGTGAGTGGTGTTTGGTTTGCGTCATCCGTTTCCCGAATACGTGACCCAGTCGGGAGGAGTAGCACGCGGCAAACTCGACTGAGATACCATGTGCGTGACTGTGTGTGTGGGTATATAACAGAGGGACGACCGAACTCAAGGCGCACACTCGGCGGTGTATTGATACAACTTCAGGAGGGACAATCGAGAGAGAAATATTGTCCCTGTGTTGCGTCTCGCGTCCTTCTGATTATTTTAGTTTCAATCCTAGTCTCGGGATCTTTATGAATGGTATTCTACAAGAAATCAATGCCTACTCATCCTACCCAGCAATATGTGGAAGTTGCAAGAAATGTTTGGAAAGCTTCTTCATGTTCCAGGCTACTACGTTCTCTCGCACGCTGGGTGCTGCGGGCGGAAAAAAAGAACCATACTGAGGCATCACGCCACCCAATCCCGGCAGGAAAACACCCTTAAAATCTCTCCCTCTAGTCCGGCGGTGATGGCGGCGGGACACGGTTGGGATGTAAAACAAATCGGCCATTCCTTCATTCGCCGTTAATGGCGCTTCGTTTGTCTTGCGTCAAAAATCGACTACATCGGATGATCTCAGCGTCCCACCCACTTACCGTCCAACCGTACCAGCGCCCGGTGCTGTGGTGTCGAACGCTGTAAAGCTGCTGCTGGGACGTTCGACGCGACGAAGGGAAATTAATTAAAATATCACACATCCACCACGGTGCGAAGCGTTTGCGACCATCTCTCTGCTACGGGTTGTTTAATACCAGCATTGATTTACACGATGCCTTTATGCTGTTTTGGTTTGTGACTGCCTTCGACCAACAAGGCGAGACAGTAGGAAGATGTATAGACACACACACACACACACTCTCTCTCGCTCGCTGTGGTGGACACAATTTAACTTCTACCTAAAACTGTCACGGTCATTACGCATTTTTTTTCCACTGAAATATAAAACAGGGCGCTCGAGTAATCCACAAGTTCCACGAAAAATCACCCGCACTTATGAAAAATTCACGCTTGTTTTCGAGTCACCCTTCGAAGAGTTTTTTTTTTCGCTGTAGGCGAAAATTTCAATCCCGGTCCCGACCGTTTCTCAATTCCGACTGACGCGCGCGCCGAATTCCTGAGCACTGTGGAGCATGTAGCAGGGCGCGACCTTTCAATCTCGGGGTACTCATTTTCTCTCGCCCCGTGATGGAGCACAGCTCACTCACTTGCGAGCATGCGGTACGGCGTGGAAAACAGATGTTTTCATCCCCGAGACCCCTCACCGGTACATCGCAAGCCGAGAAGCAGCTGTCAACAAGCGTTGAGAGAGGTTTTCGGGAGTGAAGAGAAGTGAGTAAAGAAAAGACACTGTTGCGAGGTTTCGTCAAATGTTTCACTGCTCAGCTTCGGTGCTCGGGCTTAGGAACTAACTAGGAACTGCTACTTTACGGGGTGTTTTGTTCAAAAAGTGACTAGATTTAGTCGCTGCTTTCGCTCTCTCCCAAGCACTCGATGACCTGTCCCAACATGTCGTTGAAGTCGGCCACCGCGTCCTGTACCGCGACGGCCAGACACTGCTCAGTGTCCTTCGCCAGAGCGGACACTTCGCGGGACGTTTGAGCGATGATAACGGCTGCGTCTCGTACGATCGACTCCACGATGCTCACCGCTGCAGGGGCCTATAAGAATTCGTAACGACCCTTGTAAGAACACCTAAAGTCCATCTCACCGCCACTACTCACATTCTGCAGCGCACAGTTGATCTGATCGCCGATCCACGAGTTCTCCGCCAGACACTGCTTCCCAATCGCTACTATCTCCTGCACCCGCTGAACGCCCTCTCCGATGTGTTTCTCGATGTTCTTCTGGATCCCGTGCACACGTGCCAGCGTCTGGCTGGCGCACTGGCCCGCCTTACCGCGAGCCGCCTGCACGATGGCGCGGATGTCTTGCGGAACGCTCACGAAGCACGGCGACACCTTGGTTCCCAGCTCGTTCAGTGCGCCATCGTAGCTTTCGATCTCTTTCAGCACCTTCTCGTTGTACAGCTTCTCCAGGTCCTGGATCGCATCCTCAACCGACTGGAACTGCTGGCCCGTGCTCTGCTCCAGCGTGGTGAGACTCTCGAGCGCTTCCTTCGCGATCCCATTGAGCAGGTTGTTGAACTCGGCGAAAAATTGTGTCCGCGTGTCGGTAGCAGGGACACCATCGGACGGAACGGCCACCGGACCAGCTTGTAGCTGTTGGAAGGCGACGCAAGGCGAGTCACAACTGTTGGCAGCACTATCTCCATCGTACCATCTCTTACCTGTCCAAGGCACACGGCAAGCACTCCAACCAGTAGTAGCTTCATTGCACTCGCAGAAACCTATCAACCTCGTCGGAAGTAGCCTTTTATATTGAGCTCTGCCTATTTGAATATCACTTCAGTCCGCAAACTACTCGAGTGATGCTGCTATCTTCGCCAAACAGTGCTATCTCGGGGAATTCTATTGCCTAGTGCGCCCCCTAGCAACCAAGATACAAGAAATTGAGTTCCCGAGACAGACATGTTCATTCAACCCATTCGAACTTTATTTGCTATCTGTTAAAAACATCTTATCGACTATCTTATCTGAGTTGCACCAGTATCACGTACAGCCTACTCCTCGACGACGGCCTTCTTCTTATCCGCATCCTTGTGCTTGCCTTTCGTTTTGGCTCCCTTCGTTTTCATTGCGGTCGCCGCCGGTACCGGAGTAGCAACCTTCCGCACCCCGTAGCTCAGTATTTTATCGAACTCGATCGACCTATCCAGCACCTGTCCGTGGATGGTTTTGAAATCGAACGTCTTCCCGCAGGTGCCACCGTACTCCTGCGGCAGTATGTCCGCCGGTATGTACTCGTGCAGCGACTCCCAGTTGGAGTAGTGGAAGCGCACACTCTCCTTAATCTTCTTGCTCAGCATCGGGTACAGGATCGCGATGGCCGCGTTCATAAACACCGACGAGTTGACGACATGGAACTCGATGTTCTTCAACGGCAGCAGATCGGTCTTGGCCGATCCGATCCGAATGTTCTGGGGCGTCAGGAAGCGGAAGCTCTTCAGCGAGTATCCGCTCATGTCGATCAGGCACGTTACGCCGGTCTCCAGCGTGTCCAGCTCGTTCAGCATCAGCTCGAACCAGATGTCGTCCAGGTTGGCCAGATCCGTGACGGCCATGCTCGAGAAGTCGATCGCCCCCAGCCGGGTCACAAACACGCGCCGGCCACGACGATCCCGACGATCCAGCGCGAACTTCACGTTCCGATTCAGCAGCTCCGCGTACGTGGCGATCGGTTTGTGAAAGAACCATTCCGGATTCGCTTCCTGGTGGAATCAAATTAGCGAGAAACAAGTTTAAAATCGTCACCATCACATAACTGTGCTCTATCGGGGTTACCTTCAACTTAATGAGCTTCCCGATGCGCACGAACGCTTCCTGCACGTTCCAGTCGCAGCAGTAGAGAAACCGGCAGAGAAACAGATCGTCACATCGCCGGTTACAGTCATCGTAGTCTGCGAAGAATGGCGAGAACCGTGGAAAGTATACGCAACTAAAATTAGCCAATGAACTTGAAAAAACGCCTCTATGCTAGTTAAAGATGCGGTTAGATAAAACCGGTACCGGGCGGAAAGCTTTCCTGCTTGCATGGCATTAGTAGCGGCCGGTTCGAAACACCACCGACCATCACTTTCGCTTTCGCGCTATTGTGTGCAGCTCGTACGGCCGCGACATGTTAATCCGTAGCGCTGAAGGTGTCTGCAGACGACGACCATTTCCTGATGGTTTATCATTTTTTCCGTAAATTGTATTTCAAACATTTTAAATATTATTATAGGTGGTTGCTGCTAGAATTGGTTAGGGAAAATATGGAATTTTTTTTATTTCGAAATGGTCTTCCAGCATCGTCTATATTTGAGGTGGGTTGTGAAAACTGGTTGCCAACTAGTTTTAACATTTGTTAAGTTCTTCCACGGTTCTTAAAATTCAGAAGAATGTCAGAATGAGCCATTTTTGCATATATTGAAAGACATTTAAACATGTATTAATGCCATTTGAACTATGAGCTATATGCTAGTGTCATGCAACCCTAATCGGAACGTTTCTTTTTGTAAAACATAGGGCTCAACTTCTTTCATAGACCCCTTAAAGCAACCAGAGCTTTTGCTTTATTGATTGCTTAGATAGTGATGTTAATTTCCATTCGAACTGTTATGTTTTGGCTTGCGGAAGTGAGATCCAACCTTGAGGAGCTTTAAGCAGAACTTTTACGTTTTGTTTATCAAATCAGTTCTAACCCATCGGGGAAGCAAACGCGAAACGAGTTCTCAATGCCATCGGATTCGCATTACAAATGGACCAATACCCATCGACCAATCCAGCTCAGTTCCAGTTCGAACGAGACGTTTTTTTAAATATTGGATGACTAATCGCCTGCCTCTTGAGCTCCGTCCACTTCAGTGATTCCCACCTGCACGACCAACTGAGAGGTCTGCAAAAAAAACGCGCCCCATGCGTAAGCGTATCAACAACACACTTATAGATCACCCCACCCCTAACCTCAAACTCAAGAGATCGCTCGCGCGCCCATGACAGTGACCGTATCGGCTCTCGTGTGCTCGTTGTGCTGTTAATGGGGCTAGTCGCACGCCTTACCGAGCGGCTGGTAGCGACTGAAGCAGTAACGAGGAGTTCGTGCGTACGATTGAGTTATTAACTAATTGTTTGGCTGCGCCGGGGCGAGATGAGCGCGACGTTAATTGTGCATGCGGTGTCAAGTGGCCATCATTTAAATGGCGTCAGTAATGGGAAATCGTTTCGGTTATGCATCAGCACCCACGCTAACGTCGCCGTAATAAAAGCGACTTCCCGAGTTTGTGCGCTCATTCATTAGCATCCGTCCATCACAGCGGATGCACTTCTGAGCGAGCGCGAGAGACTTTATGTAACAGTGCACACCTGCATTACCTGCCGCATTTGACACTACGGAAAAGACTTTGTTTACAGATAATCGAATGCCGGGAAAAGAAATACAATGGACAAGCTTTCCCCAGCTGAAGAAATGGATTTGCTTTCGCTTTCGTGTCTTTTCAACCGTCAATTCATTTCTTTCCAATTGTACGGTGCACAAGTGCACCGGCACGTGCATTATAAAGTGCATCGAGTGCAACGTGTTCGCTTCCGCGAACCTATTGAAGCGCTCTTTCGATGCTCCAGCGCTCTATCTTCAACTCGGTAACCTAAACAATAAATCGTTCGTTCAGGTTGGAGCAACAACAACAAAAAACTCGTCTCAGGTGGCTCTGTAGGGCTCTGAAAGTGTCTATGAGAAAGGGAGATAGGGCGACACCGTGTTGGTAATCCATCGCCACTTCAATCTCTGTCAGTATGCAGGCCCGAGTCCATTTAGTGATCGGCATCAAATATGCGCAGCGTTTCGATAAATATGCTGATGGCGGTTTTGTTTGTTGCCACACACACACACACACACACCCTTCTTGATCGTGATCTTGAGCCACTACCGCACGTTGAATAAAAGCACGCACGCAACCGCACTTTCGAAGACGCGTTCGTTCCGGTACGAAATCCCTTCCTTTCTGGACGAAAAACAAACCCCATCCCCAATGTCAACATACTTTGAATCAGTTTGCGCAGTTCGTTGATCTTGCCGGTGCGTTCGGGCTGGTCCGCAAAAAGGGTCACTGGGCCGTTGGCGGCGGGCGCATCTTCCGGCACCGCGTCCTTGCCGCTGGGTAGCGCACCCTTCGTGACCGCTTTGATTTCCGGCATCGCTGCGAGGGTGTTCCTGGAATGTACGGCTGCGAAACGGAAGCAGTGTTAAAGAAGCGTTTTTTTTTCACGTGATTTATATTCTAAACACGTTGTCGCACATGGCCCGACACGATTGATGAGGTTGTCCGAGGAAGTGATTTGAATAGTGAAGACGGCTCGAAAGAATGGAGAGACACGGTTGTTCGGCCCCTTCTACCGAGAAGCTTGAAGGTTTGACCAGCGGTGAAGGTTAATTACGCACTCGTGGCACACGGTGTCGTCTAGCGAGCGGATCGATTCGAACGGAACTGATGCCGTCAACAAGTAGATTGCCTTTGCTTTGACCGGCTACAGTAAACAGGTGATCGAAAAACGCCAAATTTAGTGCGACAGAACATTGGACTGGTGAGGCTGGCTTCTTGTAAATGGAGCAATTAAAATGATGGAACGATTGACAACAACAAAAAAACCTTTCACATCTGGACATTAAATGCCTGTCTAGCAAAAGACCACACCATTCTTAACACTATGACTATCTGTATTCAGGCTGTTCTTGCAATTTTAATTAAAAAAATGAATACAATGTTGAAGAGAGAATACACAAAATGTCTTATGGAAGGAATTTAAACAACAATTCAATGCAAATCTGAGAGATCGTAGACATTGTAGTTCCTTGTAGACATTTCATCAAACTCTTATTCTTCGTATCTTTAAAAGTCACTTACTTTATGAGATATTTGGTATTGTGTTAAAGGCATTGTACGCATGACAATCTAACCTTAGCATGTAAGTGTTAAAACGTCTTGCTTTCAGATCTTGCCGGTGTAATAGAACATCTGCAATCTGATCTAGCGGCATGTAACTTGTACGCCATAAAACATTCAATTTACACCTGCAGCCAAACGAAGTTCATCTGTCGATTGCAGCGCCGTGCAATAAACATGTCTACCACAACGCCGTGATTGTTCTGCCGATGTTGTCTTCACCCATCGACCCCTGACAGTGAGAATATCTCTGCCAAGGTTGTGCTGTCGGGGTGGTTTGCTTTTATGAAACGGAATCATGTGATTTGCTTTAATTCAATTTGGCAGCTGTCGCCTCCAACCTGCCCGCTCAGTAGTCTCTTCAGAAGCGGACCCTCAATGTGTGCAGCATAAAAAGAAACGAATAGATAGCGAAAGTTGTACTAGCGCAGAATAGCAAGCAGGCACGACAAACGTGGATTGCTTGCGCAAGGTCAGCAGGGACGGGATCGCGGTCTTGTTCCCGCCGCGCAGCCAATAATTTGATTTACAATCTCTTCTTGCACTAACGGCTACGGGGCGGGCAAATTGCACCTTTACGAAAATGCTTTTATGGCGATTTCGAAACGTGCCCGTGCGGCGTCCTAACATTTCGTGTTGGCAATTAAAATTTCTATCTTAAAATTTGCTACCGAACATGACACAGTGCCAGCGTCGTCGTAAAGTGAAGACGCATCTCGCAACGCGATTCAATCGTGCAAGCATATGCAAGGTACGCGATTCCCATGCGTAATGTTTGTGCGGACAGTGCATGCGTTGATGGCACGACGAAGTACGAGACACAGTTTTGGGTGGTGCGTATGAAAATCCCTTCCACTTTTTTTTTCTGTAAGGGAAACGTAGTTCAACCCGACAAGAGCTAACTCTAACCCAACCCAGTCGTTTTTTTCTGCAAATCATCTTCTTCCACACGATCAACGCACAAACTTCATCGCCTTGAGTTATAACTCCGCACGCGGAACAATCCATTACACACGCACATTTGGTATGCACGAGGTCACCAGAAGAGCCTAACCCGAGGTTAGATCATTCTTGTAGCATTTGGCCTACATCATCTATACACTGCCAGAACAATATCACACTCAAACGAGACGCTCCATACGAGGAGAGCATCACACGCACAAAAAAGTGAAACCATTGCCAGTTGCATAATGTACTGCTCATTAACGGATGTGCTGGCCGTTTTCACTGCAACCTTCCTAAAACGAAGCTTTTGTGACGAACCGCCGGTACCAAACATGTAGCACGCCTCTCCCTCCAAAAAGCTAACCCAAAAGGATATCCCTTGTTTGGGATATCCGCGAGCGAACACTTTGTTTGTTTGTTTGTTTGTGCTCGGGGGAGTCGAGCGTTCCGAGCGATTGACACACATTTAGTAACTCTTCGACTCCCAACTTTCGAGCTGCACGGGGTGCATCGAATATTCCGAAGGGCACACACGGCGCGACGTTTGAGACACTTTCCGTCCGACCCCGATCGATGGCCACTAGAGAGAGAGAGACTTCAATGCGCCCGATAACGACGAACCCGGCTGCGATCGGGTTTCTAAAGGGCGAGACCCTTTTGAACGCGCTCACCTGGGCTTAAACTTCACTCAAAGCACACACACACACGCACACATACACGTTTGTAAAACCTTCTCGCTCTTCTTCACGACGCTTCTGCACCGAACGGCGGACGCGTTTCGAATGTGGGTAGTCGCCGCGCGCCCGGAATGTTTTATTCCACACACTACGATCGCGGTCGCGCGTACCTCGAATCATAGATGCACGCGCGGGCGCGGATCGGATGGAGAAAAAAAAAACGTCGATCTGCTGACGTCTGCGGCAGTTCTGATATTTGTCGTCGACAATTTGTGGGTTCGACAATTCGTGGAATTGTCGATGTTGATTTGTTTGCTTTCGGTGAATAGCCGCTTTTGCTTGCTGCTGCGCCGGTGTTTCAGATTCGGGTGCCTGTTTTGCTGAAGAGGACCATTTTTTCGGGGTGTTTTATAAGGCGTTGCGAGGTTCAACGAACATCTGTAGACTGCAGGGAGACTCGATTCTCGTTGGAAGGTGATGATGAAAGTTGTCGGAAACGGTGTATTATGCAATGAGGATGATTCTGATTTATGCTATTCTTTTTTTTATTGTTTCACATAAGTAATCATTCAAGTTCCGTTGGATACAGTGCTTTAAACGAAGTCACTCTATCGTGATGTGTAAGCAATGCGCATGCTGAAGAGAAATTGAAACGAAATTTTGAAATAGTAAGATTTCATAGCCCTAAGTTCCACATCGGTGTGATTGAGTGATCACACTTAAAATCCCTGCACTGTGGTAGTGTTTCATACCATTCGAAACATTTCAACTGACAGCATTTTTCGATTTGCTTCAATTGTGAAATGTTTCATCAACGGTTATGAAAAGTTTCATTTACGTGTTATTTTCAAATCAAACGGTTTTTTCTCGGTGATAAGCTTCCTTCTTTTCGCGTTATACAAGCACACATGGGGAATACGAGTAATGGTTTATTGATAGCAAAAACAATGCTATACATCTTAATCTAATACCTTACCAGCTAGTTCGATTTAGTGAAAAAATGTGTATATCACGCTATCTACTACCCTGCACTGTATCATGTCGGCCTACACAGTTCATAGCCGATTCATTATACCTCTCTGCCAGTCTCTGTATAGTGTACAAAACCCCATTCAACATCGCCCTCACTGTTCCAGTAGTGGATCGGACACGTAGCCCAACTGCTGCAGCTCATCCACCACCCGCTCGTCGCGACTCAGATGCTCCAGCCAGTAGGTGTACGGGAACTCCGGCTTCGTGCCACCGTACCGCTCGGGTAGCGCCTCCGGATCGATGTACTTATGCAGCGAGGCCCGATCCGTACCGTGGAAGAACAACCGCTGCCGCATCTTCTCCGTCAGCAGCGGTTTGAAGATCTGGAATGCCGTATCGAACACCCAGCCCTGGTTGACGATGTGGATTTGGCTCGTGCGCAGCGGCATGCTGGTGGCGAGCAGCGCCAGCATCTTCTGCGCGACGGCAGGCGTAAGATTCCAGGCGTGGTTCAGCGTAAGGCCCTCCAGATCCATGATGCCAATGCCACCGAGCACCTGCGACTGCGGTTCCAGCGAGCCCACCTCCAGCAGGAGCATGGTCGCGCGGAACAGATCCACAATCGGGATCTTTGACGGGCGCCACTTGCCAAACTTGAAGCATATCACACGTCGTCCTTCTTGGTCGCGGTAAGGCGAAATGGAGATAATGTCGTCGTCACCCAGTGACCGCAGCGACATTGGGTTAACGCTCTCGTAGAACTCCGGGTTGGCGTCGCGGAAGGCGTAGTAACGCACCATCAGATTGTACGCATGGTGTACGTGCCAGAAGCGGGCGCGCAGAAATTTGATCAAATAATCATCATCAATGCGATGGGGAATGCAATCGCCTTTTTCTGAAATTGGAAAAAGATAACACGTTAGCACAACACTGAGTGATTTACACGATCAGTCCCTTGTACCATATATCATATCCCGCAGTTCCTCGATCAGCAGGCTCGTTCGATCCGGGTCTTCACCCTGCACCCGTGCTACCTCGGCGACTTTGGGCGGGAGTTCCCGCTCCATGTACAGCTTGTGGATCACTCCGTCCGGTTCCGGCATCCTGCGGGCGATCTTGGGTCCCGTCCACAAACGGCAAGCACGATTCCTCGGTGGGGGTATTGAAATCAGTTTCTTCACCTACGGTAAATCACAAAACAGCACCAGTGGTAAGAAAAGTAGTATGCCATGCGTTTTGTCCGGTTAAGCCCCATAGAATCTTTCTTCTATTAAGAGATCTCCTATTAAGTAATCAAACTTAACTACCATGTTGATGCGTCTTTACACTCGAACAAGCACTCTCGTCCAAGAAATGCACCACAAGAAGATGCGTACACTCGGTACGGCGGAAAGCGACTGATCGTGGTTCGGTCCACCGGTTGGGAAGATCAATTTTCCCTCCACGCACCATTCGAATGCAACGCACATGGAACGGTGCTATTCGCGGTCAATGACACAGCCGAGCGGTGAGGGTAGATTTTCATAAAGAATTCATGATACGTGCACACAACCTCGCTTGACCGCGTCCGTCAATTACTGTCGGAGAGGTGGAGGTGGAAGCTCCAAAAGTTGTAGAGGACAAAGTCGATCTAGGCGTCAACACCTACCGGTCTTGCCGGCGATGACAAGGACGCCGCTACTCGTGATAGTTATTAATCATATCTACCGTGCGGCTTCCTATCGTCAATAGATCTTCAACGGATAAACCCGTCTAGCGATTGTTTTTTGATAAAATATATTCTGACCCAGCAAGTTACCAGCAACACGATAGGTTTGATTACACGGTTCACACCAAAACACATTAATATTGCATATTTTCATGAGCACGTCCGCGTGTTTACCATGCCTGTTTTGACGACAATAACAGACAACAACCACCGCAACACTTCCGTTCAGTGAAGGTGGACCCGAACTGGGCAGGAGGTCGAATTGCGTATCTGGAGGAATGCATGACTTCCATGATTCACCCACTTGGTCCTCCCTAATGACGCACACCCGCTAGAACCTGTTCCGGTATGGAAAGAAAACATCGATGTTTTGGTTCACAACACAGAAGCTGCGCATCACAACAGTATGGTGACACCGGATCATGCTGGAATTTTCCATGTTGCAACCAACCACTTAGCGACCAGATTAATCGAAGCCCACTCTTATCAGATCATAATGCATCGTTCCACACACGTCGTGGGACGACGCCCGGATCCCCTGGTGCCCTTTTGCTTTGTGACTAATGCAACCGCGATCGACCTCTGACCAGCATCGGCTGCCCGGCTGCTAGCGGAGTGCTCTTGATGAGAAACTGGTTTAACATCCGAATGCAACCGCATCTGTCAACCGCATGTGCGCTCTCACCTCCTAAGCCATGACGCTGAACTTGTACACCAAGGTAGTCCGGATGGAGCGGAGCCTAAACGTGCTCGCGACATTCTAACATCACCGGAGAGTTCTGTTGCAATAGAGGATATTGAACCTCACCCTAGTGCACCTTGGCTAGCTGTTTGTTTTGCCGGGCTTTCTTTCGATTGTACGTTCCAAGGTGGCCTAATTTCGGACGGGGCCTCTGCTTCGAAATCGAAGCATAATCCAATAGAATACCAAACAAATTGCATTAACTTACACAAACCGACTACGCGACCTTAGCGAGCAGCTCTCGTACCTGTGTCACGTCCAAGCGCTCGGTTTCAGCCCGCCAGACCTAGACCGTGCGTGTGATTAACTAGCCGTTTGCATGCAGAGAACTTCATTACACACAAAAACCATGCGCCTGTGTCACCCATATGGTGCGTTATCCGTACGCTATTATTACCGCACCACGCTGATACAGACTATTATAAGCCTCTGTTGGTTTTTTTTTTCGTTTGCAAACCGATCACGAGTCTTTCTCCCGCAACGGGTCTTTGCAAAAACCTGCTCTAAATGTGGGCCAATCGCGAGAATTGCAACGTGCCGCTGTAGCGTCTCCAACTGCAGTCGCGCACGTAACGGAGTAACTCGAGATATTCGAGGTCAGGCCGGGAAACTTGTTCGAGAAAGTGGGCGTCTAACTAGCAGTGACTCTTCCTCCAATTATCCTGATTAGATGCACCTTTCGGAAGAAATGACGCACGATAGGTTCGCGTGATGCCCGGCCGCGACCCCCCAATTTGTTCCGATGTGCTCACTTAGTAGATTACACTTCCGTTTCACCGTACACCTCCAGAAGCATCCGTTTCGAAGATCGCACAGATCGGAACGTTCCGGTTGACCATCTTGCTTATCTAGATCGCGTGCTTTCCGGCCATGCGTAGCTGCGTGGTGGTCATTAGATGCTCTTTACAGGCACGCGCACCTGTGTATCGATAATTCAATCGACCATTATCCGCGCGTAAAGTGATGATACCCCGTCCCGGTGATTGATCTACCTTTTGTTCGTGCATACTATTAGCCTGGGAGCCGGCTCGATTCCTCGATGAGCTCCAGCCCACAAACGGGCCCGGCTTCAGTGCGGCGACATTCATTGTGCGTTGCAAGCTTATCGCACTTTTCGCAAAACTTCACCAATCACACACGAGCTCACGCACGATCCGCCAACTCTCGGCGCACTGCAAAAATCGAACTGAGCCACCGCCGAAGAAGCGTGGTAAGAAGAAAGATCCTGTTCGGCCGATCTGCTTACATCACGCGAACCAATTCTCGAACCACCGGTTTGGAAATCAGTTCAGCCACCTGGACAGCATCCCATGCCAGAACACACATACAGACACGCAGACGGATAACGATGCTCTTGGAGGTCCAAACAAGTTTTCCCACCGATGAACTCCGTGTTCGTGTAAGGCGACTTCAGAAAAAGGGCGCTGCTGGCACGTTGTACGGTGTTTCGAGGCGTTCACCTCCGTGAATGAATCGACCGGGCTGACAAGGTCACTACGGTATGTGGTGGGCGAAATATTCGACCAAACACTCTACCGGGTTCACATTCGACTGTTGACGACGGGTTTCGAATCGAGAAGATGTAATAGATGGTGTTTTTGAGTATTAATATTTTATGTTGTCACGAAAACATTCTTCATTTGCCCTCAATAGGGATTCCGGTTCACAAGTCTTCCGTTATAAGAATCGTGATCAATACTGATCAATACTGAAGTTATCTCACGAAGAGCACGTTCTCAGCGATATGGTCCACTGACTGAATCGTGCCCTAACCGTCAAATCGGTGCGCTGGATTTGAAATTGTAAATTAATATTGTATTGTCTGTGGTTTATTTCCACTTCTAGACCCTTCTCAGTGCATGCGAGCTGTTGTCCAAGCTCCAGAACATGACGAACGAGCCTGTAGGCTCAACAAAGCAAGCAACAAGAACAACACTAGCAAACACGTAGCGTCGTTGCCACTGAAGCGACCTTAAACTTCGACGTCTAGGTCAGTTCCCACAAAAGGGACGCTTGATCCCCCAAACAATGGGACACAGATACGGTCATCCGGTAAGTACCACCACGGCAACTAGTAGTAAATAAGAAGTAAGAACAACTGCTTATCCGTGCCGTAAAATCGTAAATAACGCTTGTCCAGCGGGTGACAATCACAACAGTTCTCAGCGATACAACGAACAAAAAATACCACTTTACTATAGCAACCTTGAGTGCACTACCAGCTGAACTTTGCTATCCATCACACAATTACTCCCATTGGTGCGATGTTAATGAGTCACACGGTGGGAGGAGAAGCGACCACTCCACACACGTCGTGCCCTATTTCACCGTTCCCGTCACGTTTAGTCACATTCCACAGCGTAGGGGAGCATAAAGGAAATACGGGATGATGCAGTGTCGGTTAAAACTTGTCAATTGCAACGCGAAAGAGAGGGATATGCCTCACCAAGGCCAACTCGAGGGGTCAACAATCCGCTGCGCGATCTGCGCGGATCGACTCCAACCATCCAACCGCCGTACGCAGAGAGGTTAATAGCTTCACCTAACCTTTGGGCGATTCGACGCTCGATGCTTGCGTTCGGAAAGTCTTCTCGCGTACGTGATCGGTTATTAAAACGCCCCCCTTTCGGAACTAGAATAGAACCCTAAAGGGAGAGCCTTTGTGCGGAATGTTGGACGCTAATCCATCACCGCGGGTTCTGGCCCACTCAACATCGAGTTAACGTCGCGTGGCTCGCGTCTCACGTTCACGAGTCGATTACATGCCGCGGGGGTGCATGCGCTAATCCATCTCCTGATCGCGGGTATAACGTCTATAATGCGCTGAGAACGGTATGATTGAAAGGTGTGGCGGTAATAGTTTCTGCTTCTTTTTTTTCTCTTCTGTAACTTCACTAACCCAACGGCTAAACAGCTGTGCTTTATTGACATTTACTGTCAGCTAATAGTAACAGCGGCTCGATTAAGCACTCGATCCGATCTAATAAATTAGGTCAGTCATCGAAACTGCCGCAAGGGAAAGCCTACACACTTAAGTGGACAGCTTTTAGCACATTATAATCGAAGGGATGGGCTTCGTTCAGCAGCAGTACTTCCAGTGTGGCAAAAATTACATCAATCAGAATTAAACGAGTGCGAAGCACTCCATAAAATTAGCTAAACAGATATAACACTGGAACGCGAAGCAGAAGAAGCAAGTTTTTCCCTTCCCGGAAGCCAAGTGTCGAACGTCGCCAAACAGCCGACGATGGAATCGAGCTCTTTTTTGTGCGTTTATCACCCACTCAATACGCCTCATCAAGCGTGCTGACTTGCGCAAACAAGGTGACAAGCTGTGTAATCCTGTTCGAAGCGTTATAGCAGCTATTTTATGGTTCATAGTTTGTTTTTTTTTTGGCAGCCACTTGTTCCATATGACCTTTTTTTGCTTCTCCGGGCATTTCGGACCGATAAAACGACTTTTTTGCATGCGTTCAACATTCGTCCACCGAAGCGTACGCATGGCAAATATAAAATGATGCTGGACAAGGATCGAGCAGCAATCGTAAAATTCGTTCTCTCTGCGGTTCTTCTCTTTGTAAGCCACTTCAGCCAGGCAACGAATGCAATATCTCCATTTAGCACATTGCTTTATGATTGCCGCCGTCGCAAACAACCTGGATGATGCTCCAGGTGGAAGTAATCGAGCCTCCGGCGTGCGTTTTTCTCGAACTGTCCACAATCGGCAGTGAGCTAGAACACGAACCTTCACTTTCACGACCGATGTCACTCGAAGGCAACCTGCCGGTTTCACTCGTTTCCAGCTGCTGCTGCTGCTGCTTCTCCACAAGGTAAGCGCGGTGAGCTAGAACTGGAAGACATTGCAAGCAACGCTAGATGGAACTATAAATATTCAATCTCAAGGACTGCACGGACGTCACCGGGCGAACTCCCGGGCTAGAACGTTCCACAGGGAAGCTGTGGCTTAAGTTGTCCTCCATTGACGTAAGTTTCTCCAACTCTAAAATAATTTTCTGACCTCAGTTACATTTGCCATAGCCTCACACACCACAGCCAACGCCGATTAACGGTTCAATTATGGTTCTGCAAATGCGGTTTTGCGAAACCAAACCCAAAAACCCCAAAGCATGGCATACTGCAATCGCATTCCTGACGAAAATAATCCTCCCTTCGACTCAAGCACAAATCGAACGCGCTAATCAGCACAAGGTCCGGCGCCGTCACTGCCATTGAGGTCACTCTACAGTGATAATACTTATCAGCAATGTTTTGCTACACATGTCTTCAATAATATGGAGTAGTTTCTCGGCGTAATAGGCTGCTGAGCTGATTAGCCCAAATCACGTAGCGGGAGACAGTGAGAGGAGATGCAAAGTAAATGTCATACCTCTCAAATGGTCCACCGCTTAAACTATGCGTCACTGATGCGCCAAAGACCTCAGCAAACAACTGCAACAGGCGCAAGTAATCTGATCGTGCGTAAAACTGTCCTTCTCGTTGTTCCGCGTGGTACTGGAGCTTGATATGGCGGAGACAACACTAACCGCCGCTGTTCTTTCTCACACAGCACACCACAAGAATGCTTCAATGCTCACGCCAATATGTCCGCCGAAGAAACAAAAATCTGGAATGCAACAAAGAACCTACACACCACTGCTCCCCACACTCCCGGAACGTACACGAAGTATACGTACACGCGACACGGCACGTTCGTATCCAGCTCGCGCGACTCGGCCTGTGTGTTCTTGACGCCAACTACGTTCTGGCTCGACGACGCGCCAACACTAACTGAACGCACTCGCGAGCGGTTTGTTTCGCCCGCCCGGGCCTTTATTATTACGCGCGCACCCTTGCAAGTGCCCACATCCATCTGCCCTGTCCGCCGGATGCGTGTTGGAGCGATGCTTGTCGTTTAGTTTTGTTTACCACCCATTCCAGTTCTTCCAGTCGCGCGCTGGAGAACCCATCCGAAAAAGAGAGACTGACGAGTTCTGCTTGCGGCAATGCGTGTTGAGCTCATCCAAGAGTGTCTCTCGCGAATAACCCGTCCAGAACATGAACAAGCCATTCCCATACCGAGAGAGAAGATCGAGCGACCGTAGCAGAACAGAAAACTTTTTTTTTTTTTTGCATGCCCAGTGTCCAACACATGCGGTTTGAACGAGGGGTCAGTTTCCACCGCTCGTACGTTCTTGCTTCTTGTGCTCACAGGCAGCAGTAAACCCAATCGGCAAACTAGGCGTCATATCGGTCAAATCATAAGTCCAACCGTGCGCGCGATTAGGGCTATAATTATTATCGAATCGAATGAAACTTGTTCGACCCGGACCGAATCTCGTCACTCCCAACGAGAACGACGATTTTCTGGCCCGACCGTTTCATGACGCTTATCGATCGATCGGAGCCCCATTCTCCGGTCGTAATGCATGACGAACATAATTAAATAGCTTCGTAATGGATAGGAAAACGGTTGGTTCCACTAGCACGCCACTAAGATGTGGTCGTTGAAAAAAAAACACTTGTTCCGGTGGGTGGACGGTGTCCTCGAGCGGTGGGTGGTGTAACCCAGAATACATAGAAAGTTTTCTTTCCCAAGCGATTCCTAGTCCGATGCCAGTGGAAAACCTGCGCTTACTGTTGGGTGGCAGGAAATAAGGAGGATAAAGGTAACAGTTAAGAGCTCTTCAATCATTGTTGAATGATCCTCAAGCAATCAGACCAGCTTAGAAGAGATATTATTCATTCAATACTAAAAGATTTTTCTGAAAGCCTGACACAAGTCTATAGATAACAGCATGGCCAAGAGTTCGCTTCTTACGGTTCTTCAGTTTACGGTTCTCTGCTATCGCACTGGTCTAACACTTACCTTCGTATACTGATTTTTTATTTAACGTCGAAAAGATTTCGGCTTCAACTCACTTAAATCTCCAAATTGGTCGATTATGTCCATATTTCAGGAATCCTCTAGTGGACTTGTAGGTTTGTCCAGCACCACTTTGGTGAGATTATCAAACTCCGACACATTTCTGCTTCATCCTGATCAGTCGTCAGTCATTCCATACACACGATGCGTCGAGCACACGATTCCATTTTCAAAAAAGAGACCTCTTTATTTTCTTCCTTCAAATGTATCTCGTTTTCACGTGTTTTTTTTTACTGTTTTCCGCCTTTCCTCTCCTTCCTGTACGTGCGCGTGTTACTCTTGTTCCTGTTGCGGTCAAAATATAAAAAGAAAACAAACGACAATGCAAAACAAAATGGCGGTTAAAAAAACTAAAGCGCAAATGAGAAGAAGGGCCACTTCGCAATATCAAATAACATGTAGGGGAGGATTATGCATTTTTCTTTTTCGTGTTTTGCTTCGCTTTTTGTGTAAGGAAAGTTGCGCGTTATCTTTACCGTACTTTTGATTAGATGTGTAGTTAGAGTAGATGTCCGATTTGCTTCCGCCTTCACGTTCTTCCATAAGCGATTCAACACACAAGTTACGCAAGTCGTCGTTATCGTCCGTTATACTGTACGAACCCTACTTGTCGCGGCGATTTTGCGCCAGTTTTGCCACATGTTTGAGAGTGTTTCACTTCCTGTCTAGCTGGCGTAAAATGAGGAGAAAGCATTTCTTTTCGCATACGCAACAACACCACGGGGTATGAATGTATGAACGTTTTGTTTTGTAAATCAACTGTATACTTCCATCATGCACCCACCGCATAATTTCACATACATCTGCTCACGCTCACCTATTTAACAACTCGCTGCTTCTTCACATGCCTTACGGGGTGTGTCACGTCATTCTGTGCACGGCAAAGAGGTTACTTAAGGTATAATAAAACAAAAAGAAAAAGATAAATTGTTTGCAAATCATCCACAATTTCACAAGGAGGAAAAATACAAAAAAAATCAAGCTCTCATACACTATTTTATCGATAAATCTTAATCCGGTCTTGCAACAAACAAATCAAAAGGGTAACAATGTTTGATTTGCTTGCTATCATCTCGACCATCCAAATAAACACACACGCACAGATCGTCCATAGTGCTTGTGTGATTGGTGCGCTTCCTGTTTTTTCTTCTTCTTCGTACCTTTCCCATCTTTTTGGCTAAATAGCTCGGTCCGTTCGTCCACTAGCCACGGCAAATACGTTGCCTGATGCGCGTTGCTATGCTTCGCGTGTTCTGTCGAGAATGTGTGTTACAGTTACCGAATTGAAGGAAAATTAAACAGGACCAAAACAATTAAATCGACTCCGATACTAACAGGCGGGCGAATGCGCGCGCAACTTTAAAAGTTTTCTCTGCACTGTTGCGCCGTGTATGCGTGTGTGGTGTTCACAGTGTGCCGGAGGGCAACGAGAACGGATGATTCCGTACGGTTTTTGTTTTTTTTTTCCTTTTTTCGGCCAAAATGTCCTTTAACTGCTTTTGCTTATCGTTCCACACTTTACTGTTCTTCAGCTCCTTAGCAATGCGTTGTGACCTCTCTGAATTGCACTCACGCACACACACACACACACCCTTCTATACAGTAGTTACCATGATGCGCACATGCTTAACATTATTGTTCCTGTGAGATGTGGGGTGTCTGCTTTCCCGGCATTCTTGTCTCTATGTCATTAGCTTGTTGCTTGTTGTTTCCTTTTTCCATTTCAGTCCAAAACACTCAGCTGCTTCTTAACGTTACTTCTATATATGGGTTGCGTCGTTTCGATTTTCTGTTCCTGTTGCTGTGCTCCACATACACATACTGTATCTCGTGTGTTATTTTCCCTTGATTATTTCTACTCTGAGTTGAATGTGTTGTTCCTCCCTCCGATGACCACACCACACCGAAGCGAAATTGATGCGTTACTTTTTTGTATTTTCTGCTGTTTTTAGTAATACCTGGCGGAGCCTGGACCTCTGGAGGCCAGCCATCAACATCGCCGTATCCTGATAAACTGGCGAAGGAAGCTGATGGGCGCGGCTGGGTATGGGTGTAAAAAACACACACACACGCGCCTGTACACGATATATTGTCACCATATGCGCATATTATATTAAATATATGGTTCCTCATAAGGTTCGTCGCGTTGTCATCGTCGTCTAATCCGCCGCTTCCGTGGACACTGCGAGAGAGAGACTAATTCGCTGGCTTTTTAGATGCTATCTGCTTGCTGAATGGCGCTATTTGTGTGTGTGTGTGTGTGTGTGTGTGTGTGTGTGTGTGTGTGTGTGTATGTTCGATTGCATTTGGTTCGTTTTAATTCGGTTTACGGTTCAGTTTCGTTTCCTTTTTAGTTTTGCGCAAATATATCTATAAATACGAGTTTTAATCCTAGCTCCTTTGCGCTCGCTTTCTGCACGAGTGATTCAATTCCACAAATGACCACAGAAGGATCTCACGAACGAACACGACGTCCGTCTTTCTCTCTTTCCGTTGCCGGGATGCTTACGCACACATACACATAGCCAACAGCAAGACAAAGAGAGAGAGGAGAAGAGTATGTGTATGGAAAGCGACAGCCAAAAAGTAAACGCTAGAAGTTTTATCAGGTTAAGAAGCACGGCCTTTTAAAGGGGGGTTGAAGTGTAAACGGGTTTCCTGCAATATCTATAACGGTGCATAGCGCAACGATCGGGAAGAGGGCGGTATGTGTGCGTGTGTTAAGGGTGTGTGCTGTGTGTGTGCCTGTGTGCCTGTTTGCTTTCGGTCGTACTGCGCTGCTGGATGGTTAAAGGACACTGTAGTTGCATTGTTTTGTTGTTTCGCTGCCAATGAAAACGAGGTGTTTTATGTTTTTGTTTTGCGTGTGAGTGTATGTGTCTAAAGTTGAATTGGAGTCTTTAGTCACATTACTCCACAACCTTCAGCACCTTTCCTATAGCGATAGTTTTATCTGTGAAGAGATAAGAGAACAACCGCAGTATTAATAGACCAGGAACGGTGCTGAGCTTTGCGCTCCACAACTCACTTTCATCTCGAAGCGTGAAGCGACCCATCTGCGGGAATAGTTTAAACTGCTCTAAGCATATCAAACCGGAGCATTCAATCCTCATAATGGCGACCTGATCCTGCTTCACGAAGCGTGGCCTTGTCTTGGACTTTTCTCCCGTCTTCCTATCAACTAAACAAATAAGAGCCTGCGCGGATGGGCAAACGAAAAACATCGATTAGGGATGCAGAATGTAAAACAGCGCATGACATTGCGACACACTTACCTTAACAGTAATTTCCTCAGCAGCACAGTTTATATGCATGACGGCCGAATATCCTGCACAAATGATTGATTTGTGTTCTAGGATGACGACCTGTGCGTCGAAAATCTTGCCCGTCTTGATCGGATTGGATGCGTCGCACAGGACGAAACCGGGCGAAACGTCTTCCTCTTCTATGCCCTGCAAAAGAAATAGAAGAAAAAAAAACAATGCACAAGTGCTCCGACCAACAAATTGCTAAAAGAACTTATGCTGCACTGAGTGGCTAAAGGGAAGGAGAGAAGGGGTATAGAATGAACATATCCCCATCCAGAGGCTCTTCAACGTGCTACTCACACTCAAAATGAAACTCACTACCTCCAGATAAGTTCTTTTTTTGTTGTTAGAAAGCAATCGTACATACCTTAACTTTGATTTTCACATTTTCGCCCGGCCCCACCGAGGTTACCTCCTCATCGTCGGACCACAGCTGATCGACGCATACTTGAGTCTGGAAGCAACGAAATCGAAACAAAGCATGCGATAAAACATAGGCTCCAGTGCGGTGTCTCATCAAATCGCAAGACTCACTCTATTCGGCATCACGAGCAGATTGGTGCCCTTCTTCGCCTCGCCCGATTCCACCTTGCCCATCAGCACCGTGCCCATGTCCTTGTACTTTTCCACGATCGGCATGATGAACGGACCGTCCGTTTTGCGGTTCAGCGACGGCAGCTCGTCGATGAACGGTATGAAGGCCGGACCCTGGTACCAGGGGCACGTGGTGTCGTCGATTGGTTCCCGCAAGCCCTGCCCGGTGATGCCGGACACCGGCATGAACGTTAGATCCTTCAGTGGATTGAATCTGCCAGCGGAGGAAGGGAACAGTTTAGTCCCGAGAAACATCCCGCAAAAAATAAGCCTACCCTAGTTTCTTGAGGTATGGTAAGATTTTGTCTTTGCATTCGTTGTAGCGCTGAAGGTCCCAGTTGACCGTCGGGTCGTCCATCTTGTTGACCAGCACGACCAGATGCTTCACGCCGGCCGTCTTCGCCAGCATCGCGTGCTCCCGCGTCTGGCCGCCCCGGTCGAAGCCGGTCTCAAACTCGCCCTTACGGGCGGAGATCACCAACACGGCCAGGTCGGCCTGGGCCGCACCGCCAATCATGTTCGGCACGAAGCTTTTGTGCCCGGGTGCGTCGAGGATGGTGAAATGTTTCTTCTCAGTCTCAAAATAGGCACGACCAACTTCCACCGTTTTTCCCTTGTCACGTTCTGTGGAGTGGGGGTCGAATCGACAGAAGTACTAAATTAATTAAACACACACAGACACATCTAGCAGGTCAATGCATTACCTTCCTGATTCGTATCGAGCGCCCACGATAAGTACCAGCTTTCTCGCGACTTTTCGCGCGCTTCGCGTTCGTACTTTTCCAGTGTTCGCTTGTCTACCATTCCGGTGAGCGACATGATCTGTCCGCCGATCGTGGATTTACCGGCATCTGGGAATAGAAGCCAGTCAAAATGGTGCGATATACGCTTGCTTCTAACAGGCTTCGTCAGTCAGCCCCGACCGATACCTACCGACATGGCCGATGAAGACGACGTTTACGTGTTCCTTTTTGCTTCGGCTTTCCTCCACCTTCGGGGGCTTCTTTTTCGGTACTTTCGGCGCGGACTCACCGTCCACATCACCGTCATCCAATTCCATTTCCTCATCCTCAGGCGTCAGGATCGAGTCCTCCTCCGCATCCCAGCTGTCGAGAGGTTCGCTTTCTGCAACGAGAGTAAGAAACACTATGAACAGTGGAAAACAGTAGCAGACATAAAAACATAATTGTTTGAGTTCACCAAAGAGTTTATTGAACCATCCAAATACATGTTTTTATAAAGACTTAAAATAACATTCGAACAGTTTACACTGACGTAAGGAACATCGCTGTGTCTAGTCAAAACACGCCTACAACCGTTTATCTGGAAACGCGTGTGACGGTACGATAGTAAACACTCCGCACTGGAAGACGTCAAATCCACCCACACCCTATGGCACATGGTGAGCAGGAAGCTGGACGGATCTTTGGTTAGGATGTAGGAATGGGGAACAGGTGCAAGAGAGCAGGAGATTAATTTCCCTTCCTCTCTAGCTTTCTCCTCCTTGCCAGCCAGTTCCAGACATTCTAATTTATCTGGAAGCGGGAAAATGGAAATTAACCATCATGCAATTGATTCGCGTCACATTCCAAGAGCTCTGGGAGCCGGAGCACACAAACACACAAGAAATTAAAACGTCTAATCATCCAAGAAAGCATGCAGAGTTCAGCTGATGCTTCGGTGCGGCGAGCCGCTCGAATTGAGGTCACAGAAACAAGGCGCACTACGGCGCACGAAAGGAACGGGATGACGCCAGGACCCACGGCCAGAATACGGCCGCTGGTCTGAGTCTGGTGGCATATGGCATCGATTTTTATTCAATCACCTACACCTAATGCTCTGTGCTGCTGCACTGAAGTACACGTGTGTTTGTGTGCGTGCATGCTAAGGTGCATAGCAGCCTCGGAGGCAGTCACTTCTCCCACGAGTTTAAATGATTAATACCACAGACGAAAGAGAGCGAACGTGGGGTACACTAAGATGGATAAGATACGTCATGCACAACACGGATTACACATTCGTGACGGATTAGGCGGATGGATCAAGCCTCAAGGCAAAATTTTCTTTAAAGGAGCTCGTCCTCGTTTGATGACATCATCATATAGTTCGTTCTTGTGTGCTGGAGTGGCTTGATTTTGACACACGCCAATAACCGGCCTACTAATCGTGGGGCATCGTGATAGTAAGGGAAAGGGCACAGTAATCGCACTCTCGGCACCACAGTAGGCTAAGACGGAAGGGCTTTCACCATTTAACACGAAATAAAAAATACACCATCCTACCGCACAAATAACCGCACAACATTAGCACAATTTTAGCGCTGCTATTCAAGCTTCTGCGTGCTCGGTTGCGTGTTTGTTGCTCTGCTGCATCCGAATATCTGCTCAATAATTCATCCTCTTCACGGGGCAATAGTGCTGCCCCTCCACCTCCGCACGTGAAAAGCGGGTCGCTCCAGAAACAAAGAGGAGTAAAAATCAATCGGAGAAGAAACAGCTGCTGCGACGGCCAGACGACGGACCGCGCTTGGGCAGAGGAAACTGCAGAAGAAATAACAAACTTGTCCCTATTTTATTCTGCACTCTCCGTTACCGTGCATTGCGTGGGTTGGGGCGCGTCCTGGTGGAGGGAAACATGGATGCAACATTAGGGCTTCGTCGAGAGACGCGTCCCGTCTTGGGCCGATGCCCATTCGTGGGCAAAACGATACCCACTCTTGGTGGGTGGGGATGGGCCAGGAAAAACAAGAAAACCCCTTCGGCTCTCACGGCTTGTGCGAGTTGCGAAATTTGGGTGCGAGATGAGTCAGTGGGGCCAGCATAAACCTATGCTAGTGGGATAATGATGGGGTGAGGGAGAAGGCGAGGGGAGAAGAGGATGAAGCACGATAGACGCATAAGAAGGGAAGTATTTCGCGATCGGAAATGAAGAACTGCATTTCGACACATCACGCACGCATTGCGTGAGAGAAAGAGAGCGTGGAAGAGAATAAGAGAGCCTATGAGCAGTCTATGAATGTGTGAAAGAGATAGTGTGGATAAAAATGGATATGCTACTGATTTCGACTACTGCTACTAGCACTTTTCTACTTCTTAACCCGTAATCCCTGTATGGCAGTCTATCGTCTAAACCTATCACCCTCCTTTTAGGACTTAGATATATAAGGCACGAGCCGATAGTGCTGTCTAGTGCTGTCCATCGCTTCAACTATCTCCTGAACTTGGCCAGAAAACGGAAGGTAAAATTACCCACAACCATGATATTCATATGATTCCACCACGAACGACCATTACCATTGTTTTCTGGCATTTGGACCGGATCTTCGTCCCGCTCCATCGGTGTTGGGGCCGACGAAGATGGCGGTGTCGGTGTAGCTGCTGTTGACGTCGGCGTGGTGACACCTCCGCCACCGCCGCCACCACCGCCGCCGCTACTTCCACCGCTCGACGCGGCCGACGATGCTGGTGCAGCCGCAGCCGGAAGCGGCGCTGGCGCTGGTCCTGTCGGGGATCCTGTCACCGGTGTACCCGTGGGCGTCGCGGCTGGCGCTGGTGCTGCTGCCGGGGTTGCCGTGGCCGCCACGGCCGCCGTTGGTGTCGGTGGCGCTGCAGCGGCGGGCGCGGGACGCGAAAAGTTCGGCACAAACTCCATCGCGTTGACGTTGAGCTTGCTGAACTTGGTGTTCATCTCGTTGCTATCGTTTTCCTGTGCCATTTTTACTCACTCACTAACACACACACACGGAAGGCGGCGGGGTGGTGCAACAGAAGGCGGCCGTAGTTGAGTTTCACTTCCCTCACTTTCTCCCGTTTTTTTTCGCGATCGCAATGGGAGTTGCGGTTGTGCGCGGTTTGCGCGGTGTATTGTGTCACACACACACGAGATTTTCTTTCTTTCGCCTCCCCCTCCCGTATGGTGCCGGCTGAATCTGGTTTTTACACGTTTCTTCCCGTCGTGCCTCAAGCAAGGGAATTTCAATGTAACACACACACTCGCACACAGGTTCGCACTTACGCACTTCTGCACGCACACACACACCACACTACACGCAAGGTATGCAACGTAACTTGCGGAGGGGCACAAAAATGGCCTTTGCGGATGTGGCCAGTCAAGCCAACCCGGGAACCGATTCCGCAGCGGGGCGGACTACTGACACGTTCCACACCGGAGGGACACACTGAGAAACCAACGCACACGCTCGCACACAGGGGAATCTCGTGTTCGCAGACTCGCCGACGTGGTACACACGCTGCTGCTGCTGTCGTCGTCAGCGACCGGAGCCGACGGAGCAAAACGGAAAAAATAATCGGAAAAACCTAGAGAACGAAACCGTGTGTGTTTTGGGGGGACACCCGTGCGCCGAGTTCCGGTTTCACCTGGCACGCTCCAGTTTTTGCACACACACACTTCCGAGGGGGGGAATGCAGAAAATTTTCGGGAAAATCTGCTGCAGCCCACCACGCGTTTCACAACTTATTTTTTGACATAAGGAGGGGGCCCAGCAAGCCTGACGTCTGCGAACTGTCAAACGCGCCCTACCGGCCTGCTGTAGTCGGCAAAGTTGATAGAGATGGGCATTCAGCTTTGCGGAGAGCGACCTCTAGTGTGCGGAAATGTTCAGTCGCACCGGATTGTTTACCTACCTTTCAGCGCAAACGACGAGGGAAACAATGTTACAATGCAAGAGTTGTTAATACGTTAATACGGCCTGGCCGAAACGAACAAACAAGAACTGTGTTGCAAGGGCCTTGTTCTGTACAATCTGTAATAACATTTATTTCTGAATCACGGAAGACGGAAGACGTGTATTTCGGTTGTTTTTTGCTCAAATGCGATTGTCATTTTTATTTTCGCTGTCACTTTTCGTTTTGACACTAGCCAAGGTTATTTCACGAAAGATGAGACAAAATGCCAAGGTTTCTATGAACGTCATATTCAATTCAAATTGAAATTATGAAACCATATAAATTTAATGAAATCATAAAAAAATAAATAGATAATGTCATCTCTAAATAACCCCCCCCCCCCTAAATCCCCCCTAAGTAAATAGGTAATGTTATTCAGCATACCTCTATTTAGTCTAGCATGCACTGAAAACACAAACAAACCGATTACAATGATGTACGAGCTATATTAAATTCTTATACTTCTATTGACTTTTTTACTGTGGTATCTGTGTGTGATATCATTGTAAAGAAAACGGATATTGCCTCGACGCAAAAAGCGGCTTGCAGCGGATCGTCGACGGCGCCCTTTACATTTTTACCGTTTTTAGAGCATTCTTTAAGGAACATTTTTCATGACTCTTAAATCATGAATGATAGGTTTGAAGAGATGAATTCTCGATGGACTTTCAAAGTGGAATTACGATTTTTCATGAAATACCTTTTTTTTCATTTATTTACGAAGGCTATCATAGTAGGATTCAGAAACATTTCATGCGTATCTATGGAATATCTCCAGAAACGTATTTATTTCTATCTCTTATCGGTGTAGCAATGCCACAGACGTATCTGATCAAACCAAACGAGTCACACACAGAAGCTTCCAATTTAATTTTGTCTTTATTTTTGAAGATCTCTCAATGTGAACAAATAGTGCGGCCTAAACAAACTGATAGCTATTAGTGTCGTACCCCACATGTTGTACATGTTGCTTTTGAAGCGGTTTTTCATTCTCCTGCTCTTTTAGTGTTCTTTATATACCTGTAACCCGTAGACGAAACATATTTTCCAATAATAAATTTTACCAAACATTAACGTCTATCATAAATGAATTATCTCACCGGCAAGGGCACGGGGAAGCGTCGTGGAAGCGCGTGGGCGGCGCAAGCGATGAATGGAAAGCGTGGGCAAATATTGCTGAATATCTAATTATATAAAAACATCCTCTAAATAATACACATCTTGCCTGTATCAGCGCGCTACTGCTAAATGGGTAGTGACTGTGGCACACCGCACGAGTCGAAGAGTATTTCGTGGTAATACAAATCTTTTTGAAAAAGGTATAAATCCGCTTACAATTTGGCGACACCGAGGTGGAACGACGGGAGTCCGTCGACGAAATCGTATAATAATGCTAACGCATAGACGCGAATATAATTCTGCTTACAATCTACCAACTGGTGTATAGTTTGCCATATCATATCGTTCAATGTTTGGTTCCATTATTATTTCCCTTTGTTCTTCCTACAAACACTAAGACACGACATTTCCAGAAAAATATAGCAGGTAAAAGTTATTTCCTTCGTTCGGGATTCAGGAGGGGTTAGTTGGTGGTAAATATGTGTAATAGATTCGGTCAGCATAGAGAGCCCGCCACGCCACCTAGTGTGTAAAATGTTTAAAATTACGTTTACAATAACAGTACGGTTATTCAATTTTCCACCACTACGCTTCCTACCAGAGAGAGTGGGCATGAGGATAAATTTAGAGAGACCGTTTACTGCGAAAGATCAAGCTGCGTGGATTTATAGTGCTTTTCTAAAGACATACAGCTTGCGAAAGCTGACGACATGTAAATGCGCATTATTAAAATCGAGTTTGTCATATCCGTGAGATAATACGAACGTCTGATTATTGTAATGTTAACCAAAGACTCAGCCACATACTGCGTGTTTCGGTAGCGAATTCAATCCGGTACCGAAACACCCTGTAAGTAAGCAGATATCCATTTAATAAAAATGGAAGTGTCGAGAACTTTCTATTGTCAGCAGTGACAGTAACTGACTAATTGCTAGTACAGTCTACTAAATAAATCACATACGTTAAAAGCGTTTCCTGTACAACCAAAAGGATGCTGCGTACGAGGGTCCTGTGGCTGTGACACCATCTTCTACCTTGATCATCTTCCCACCGAGGATGAATAGATGCTTACTGAGATTGCACGTCGCCAAAAGATTCAAACCTGTTCCTGATTGTGATTTTGCTCCCACAGAAACTTGCTTACCTCATTATCCAATGCCTAACTCCCTACCCGGAGCAACGCGTGCTGCGAACCTGTTTCCTTCCCTCCCCTGATACTTCATCACTACTCACGGCGACCTCATCATCAGGGGGACTAGGCATGAGTGAAAAAGTACGGGATTTACGACTGCGCATACACTTAGAAGCGTACGAGTGCCCGGAAGCCTTCCGACGCGATCAACGCACCGACGGCCATTAGCAGCGAGACGGACTTGAAGCTGCTGGCGCCGCTGGTAGTTTTCAGCTGTGACGCAACGGCAGGAGTTGGTGCCACTTCCGGTTGGGGAGTGGAGGCCAGCGGAACAGCAGCGCCATCAGCCGGCTGTGCCAGGGACAGTGGAGGATGGTTCGGGTCCTGGATGAATTGTCCGTTCGCTTCGTAGCGTCCCGGGGTGAATATTTGCGTCAGTGGATCGTACTGCCCGGACTGGAAGATGTTCGTGTCGGGGATGTAGCGGCCGGGCGTGAAGATTCCGGTAGCGGGATCATATTCACCCGGTGGGACGTACTGGCCGGTGGCGGGGTAGTACTGGCCGGGCGGAGGGATGTACTGCTTGGCGTTGGGATTCACTGTGGTCGTTTCGAGGGGAGCCGTTTCAACCGGTGCCTGAGCGAGTGGAACCATCGGATCGGTACCGTTGCTCTGCTGCTGTTCCGTGGCGTTTTGATTCAGAATGATCGGTGCGTCAGGAACTCCTGGTGCGGCGGGCTGCTGCGCATTCGAGTTGTCGGTGGATCCAGGCAGAGGTGCGAGTGGAACGGACGCTTGACCTTCCGGGGCTGCAACTGGTGCAGCTGGTACTCCCGGTGATGCTGGTGCCATACCCTGCGCTGGTGCCGCACCTGGCGCTGGCGCCATAACTGGAGGAGCAGCAGGAGCAGCTACAGCAGCTCCTTCCGCAGCCGGAGCGGCCGGAGCTGCAGCAGCAGGTGCAGCAGGAACATTGTTGATGATCGTCACACCGCCACCATTCGAACCCTCACGATAGCGGTAGCGATCCTCCGGACGGAGTGCATTGTAGAGAGCCGATCCAGCCGCTCCGGCCAACAAGCCCGTACCAATACCCGCAGCAATACCTCCAACACCGATGCCGGAGCTTTGAGGCTTGTACGCACCGACAGGGATAGCAGCGATCGGGAAAGTCGGTGCCGGAGCATAGTTCACTGCCGGTGCCACACCACCACTCTGGAACGTACCGTGAGGAGCGGCAAATCCGCCCGCCGGAGGATGATATCCACCACCACCGTAGCCTCCCATCGGTTGTCCAAAGCCACCCGGTTGTCCGAAGCCACCCGGTTGTCCAAAGCCACCCGGCTGTCCAAAGCCACCCGGCTGTCCGAAACCCTGTCCCTGGTGACCGTAGGCAGGCTGCTGTCCAAACGATCCCGGCTGCCCGAAACCAGGCTGGCCCGGTTTAAATCCTTGCGCACCCGGACTGTACATCGGCGGTGGCTCGTTGAAGCGCGAGTTCAGGTTCGGGTTGTTCGCGGCCGAGTAGGGGGGTGGAGGTCCATGGGAGTACGGTGGCGGAGGTGCTCCAGGGGCCGCATGCGTCTGGTGCGTGTTGTGGGTCGCTTGCACCGGATATGGAGGCTTCGCAGCACTCGACTGTACCGGATATGGAGGCTTCGCTGCACTCGACTGTACCGGAACGCTCTGCTGCACCGGATACGGAGGCTTATTGACGGCGGGTTGCGAGATGGAAGAACCCGCTGGTTTCGACTGACTGTTCACGTTCCATCCGATGTTGCGCTGGCCCGACGAGGACGAGGTATCCACCGGGGCCGACGGTTTCGGTGCTGGTTTCGCCTGGTAGTTGCTGTAGCTCAGGCTGCCCGGGTTGCTGTAGCTCGATGAGGACGACGAGCTCGGTTTGGACACACGCCCGGAGGAGGAGGAGGACGACGAGGAACTTTTGCTGCGGCTCTTCGTCTTCAACGCATCGGCCGTCGGTAGCAGAGTGGACACGGCCAGCAGGGTACAGATGGCGAGCGCTTTTAGGCGCCTATTTTCGTAACCACCGCCCATCTTCTTCACCGTCGGATACACTTTCTCCTTCAAACGCGAATTTTGCATTCCACCGCGACGGATGGATTTGACCTTCGTAGAAGCCAAACACCTTACTACGTATTCGCTGTTTACTTCAATCAACCCCAGAACAGACCCTGCAAACCACTAGATGCACACTAAATGGAGATTCAAGTTGTAGCTTAAAAATTCAAATCCACCAGCAAATTGTGGGGTTTTCCGAGACGATTCCAACCAAACCAGTTCCACCGAAAAGCACGAAAACAATGAAGAAGAGTATTGTAGAAAACTATATATTTTGCTCTTCTTGCAATCGATACATGCGTATAGTACAGTCTCGACTATCCAGAGATCTAATAACACGGATAACCAGCATAACTTTGATGTGGGACATTGGCATTTCGAGCTTATTTTCGCAATATAAAAGTACTTTGATAAGTAAAATAAATGAAAAAATATAATCAAAATGATATAAAATAAACTTGAGTACTTTAATTCTGTCATTTTGTCAAAAGTGCAAGAGCTCCAACTTTAAAGACACACGGATTATGAGTCGCGAGTATAAACCGGGCACGGACAGTTGACTTCGTACTGTATTTAAAACGTATTTGTTGTACAAAGTCTCTAGTGTGCGTGAAGGCAGCAACTTTACGCGATAGGATGTGTGTCAAGGAGGCTTTTCAAGGGGGTAGTACGTTCTGGCGGTCAGATGCATGTAATTTTTCGTGTTTTTTAGATAACTATAAATGAAAGACAAAAATGAAATACATATGTTCATCTTTAGATAACCGTCTAGACAATTTTGTTTGGTATACATTGAACAACTGCTTCGGTTCGGAGGTGTCTCGGTGCACCCTACGATGGCAACCTGCTGATCGAAGAAAACACACAAAAAACACAAAAGACACACAGAACAGAATCGATCAGTCGAACCATTCTTGATTTGTGATGTCCGTCAAATTTGAAAATAAACGCTCCAAAAATTTGTTCAGCCCAAAAAAATGGTTTTTAAAATATGAGTAGCGTACTACCCCCTTAAAATTTTGAGTCACGTTTTTACAAAATTAACAGAAACAAAAACGATTATCTACAGCTGTTTATCACTAGAAACTGAAGCACAAAAAATCATACAAAATATTATAAAATATAAGAATATGTGTAATACTTTTGCGACGAACTCTATTAGGAATTGCGAACAGGAACAGGTTACTCAAGGCCAGAAACAGCCACCCGCCATGTACGCGGGTGGGGATTTTTCGATCGGTAACACTGCGACCGATCGCGGAAGACTACCTTTTCTGTCTTGTATGCCAACAGACCAAACATACTACGTACATTCGGGACACGTGCGAAGCTAGTTCGGACAGCGGTAGCATTGGCGTATTCGTAATGTTTCGGCATGCGGTCCAATGTTCGTGCCGGGTAATGTTGCGGAAAGCGATGGTGAGGCATAATCATGACGTCAGAGGTACACGGTTTTGTTTTGTGTCTGTTTCATGAATCATGTCCCGCATTCGTATGATTCACTGTGCAATACCGCTTGGCCGTGGCCATCGAGATGGAGCTCCGTGACGTAAAAGGGTTCAATAGCGATCAAGTTGGAACAACCTTGTACGGAAGCAGTGGGTGAAGCATGTTCGCGTTTGCACCAGGAACATCCCAGTCGTTAGTAACGGTCTTGTTCTACCTGCTGTTTGGTATTAGCACAAAGTTCCTGCAACCTTACGTGATCTCCACCCGTGACATCCTTGGACACTTGAGCGAATTGTCTGGAAAGCGTTTCAATTCATTTCAACATTGAATTCTTCACACCAAAAACTCATCGGACTGTGTGGTTGGTTGACCATGTGAGGTGCTCTACAACTTTCAAAAGCATCTATTTCAC
This sequence comes from Anopheles dirus, assembly GCA_000349145.1. NCBI lineage: Eukaryota > Metazoa > Arthropoda > Insecta > Diptera > Culicidae > Anopheles > Anopheles dirus. Next base: position 4,207,382 of record KB673423.1, read on the forward strand.
AATGTGCCGAAAGCTTGTTTTGGTTTTTATCCGTGACGTCACACATAAAACCGCCGTCGTCGTCGTCGTCAGTAGAGAGGCTTTATTTTTGGAAACAAACACTCAACCCCAATGCCCAGTTGAGTGAACCTCGCCGGCAATCGATTCAAGGGGAGGGTAGTAATTTACTCCATTTTCAACATTGACCCTTACCATGGGAGTGGTCTATCGCGAATCGGAAACGACGATACCACACGCAGAGAAAAGCTACAACGCGTCCACGAGCCTCAAGTTTCAATCCGATTTCGGGAGTAATCGTTTGGTTGCGTGTCAAAGCACAAAGACGCTCGCTAGTGAAGTCACTAGTAGAAGCGTTTCAAAGGCCACGTGTTGGCACGTGTTTTGCGCGCCACCTGGGGGAGCGCGTCAGTCTGCGATTCCGACCCGTCTCGCGACTGCTAGCATTCTCGCACTTTCTAAGCCCAGGGGCTGGGTAATAAATCAAAGGAATTTACTTTCGATTGCCATTCGCCGATCGCCCGACGGAGATTACCGATTGTTCTCGTGGCAAATTGCGCGTAAACTAGCCATGACCAGTTTTCTGCTGTGCTGTCGAGTTGATTATTTTACGTGCGATCGCCTTACATGACCGGTGGTGTAAGTATTTGCGAGTAGGAAAATATATATATTAACAAACAACATTACGATCGGACCGCACATGCTCCACACGGGGGATAGCAGCTTTGTTAACTTAGTGCATCACTCGCAACTCGCTGAATTGTTTGATCATCTAGGTCTGCGTTGTTTGCTGATTACCATAGCCATGTGAATGAAAAGCGGGAACCGTCCGGTAGGAGCGGACGGGCGCTACGGATGGACGGGTGTCCGATTGTGCAACAAACATGTCCACCTGATAACGTCATCGCCGCCAGCGGCCCTCGATCGATCGGCGAAAACACACGTTTTGCGCGTCGGGCGGCGCTACAGGCAAAATTCAATTACCTTCCTGGGAAAACGGAGCGGAAAATGCGTATGTGAAACAATGGGAAGCGATATGGGCTGTTGGAATCGCTCGATCGTTGTGTTCCAATAAGGCGTACTTAGGGAGGCATTTCGAGTGGAATGCGACACGAGCCTCCGCAAGCTCGCGTACGCACGTTTTTATATAAAACATGCAGTAATGTTCCTTGTGTTGTATAAACATCGCCCTAGACATACCTCCCAAGCGATCATGGACGCCCGCTCAGTTTCTCATTAAATAATACATCGCAGCGGGGTTTCGGGTTTCGGTACTGTTTATTATCTAGCGTCGAAATTAAAAATTCAAACATTGAACATTTGTGCGCCTCGTATTCTTGCGCCCGTTCGCGCGGCCAGTTCAGTGTGCGGGTTTCGGTTTTCGGACAACTAATGATTACGCTCACTAACACGAATTCAACAAACGAAAACAACAATACTTAATCGATCACGAGGCCTCGCTACACCGGGTTCGGGTGGTAAAAGAAAAAAAAAACGACTACGAAAAAAGTAGTGGCACAGCAACAACATCCTCCTCCCATTCTCTCTCTCTATCGTTTACAATATGTACACGATCGTTTGGCGCACGGAGCCTACCGTCGGCGCGTCCTAACACCGGAGGAACTTGACGATGACCGGCAGCAGGGCGACCAGCGAGATGGCGGACGTGATGTGGACGGTTCCGGCGGCACTGCCGCTCGCAGGCTCGGCCATCGACGCCGACAGGTCCGGCTGTACGTTGAGGGCCGAGTGGCGCACCTCAACGTCCGCGCCGGTCGCATCTCCGGGCGTCGCCGGGGATGAATCGGCCAGCGGTGCCAACGGGGCCATGCCCAGCGGGTTCTCGGAGGAGCTGCTGGCGGCTGCTGTGGAGGTGGTCGTACTTTCGCCCTCGGCCGGTGCCGGAGTCGTTGCCAGTGGGGTCGCTTCCGTTGGGGCTAGGGATGCGTCTGCGTTCGGGTTGGCAGGCATGGGCGCCAGAGGAGCGTCTCCGTTCGGGCTGGCTGGTAGGGGAGCGAGCGGGACAGGCGTTTCACTGGCTGCCGCCACAGGCGTAGGTCCAGCGATGGTGGTCGACGCGGTGGTCGCAGCCGTGGACGTCGCTTCCTCCTTGGAGTCCTTCGGTTTCAGCGCATCGTACAGAGCGGCACTACCGATGCCGGCGGCAAGTCCAGCCGCACCAGCACCGAGCACAGTGCCGATACCGCTTCCACCACTGGCCGGCTGTTCGTAGTGATGCACCACCGTCTGTCCGGGCTGGCCCTGGTAGTGCGGTTGTCCGCCCTGGTCGTAGTGTCCGCCGGCACCGCCGTAGGACGGCTGATGCGGGAATCCACCCTGCTGCTGCGGCACATACCCGCCCGGCTGCGGTTGATAGCCGGGCGCTGGGAATCCACCGCCCGGGTGCTGCACCGGCGCACCCGGGAATCCTTGGGCGGGTTGGGCCGGGTACGACGGGTAGGCGCCCGGGGGCGAGTGGGCCAATCCACCGCCGAACCCTCCGGCACCGGTCGCGTTGTGACCGTGCGAGCGGTACACATTACCCGCCACCAGTCCCGTCCCGGCCGCACCGGCAGCTGCCGCGCCCGGATAGGCCGCGCCGCCGCCCGCACCAGCCGCACCGTGTTGTCCCGCGCCGGGAACGTTCCATCCGTAGGCCGGCGGTTGCCCGGCCGGGGGCCGCTGTGGCGGACCGGCCGGAGGCGCGTGGTACACCGGGGCAGGGGCGGCGGCCGCCGGTTTCGGGGCCGCGTGCGACGGTGAGTAGCTCAGCTTGGCAATGTCCGCGTTGGCGTATCCACGGTGCGCGGTCGGTTTCGTGACGCGCGACACGGCCACCTTCCGGCCGAGGGTGGCGCTGGGCAGGGAAAGCAGCACGCAGAAGCAGACCGCCAGCAGCTGCCTATTTTTAGGCGAAAGTGGTCGCAACATCGTGCCCGCAGTACTTGTAACGCTCACACCGCCAACAACGAACTGCCGATCGATCGATCGCACCGCGCCTCGAGAGCACCGAACCGAAAACTGCAATCGAACACGATCGCTTGTGGCTCTGGCAACTAATAATAGATAGCGGCCCTGTACTTCCGCCGCAGTGGTGGAGCAAGATTTACATACAATCCAGACAAAAAGTTCCCCAACCACGGCCTACTTCTCTCGGTGGAAGCTTTTTCGAACTTTCAATCGGGCGCGTAATTCACACGTCCGTACTCGTGATCCGTATCGCTCTGTCTCGTTCGCTCACTCGCTCGCTCGCTTTTATCTCGGTACTTCACACGCTATTACACACAAACAGTCACACGCACACACACGCGCGCGTACGCACACTCTGGTCACGAGATCTGTCCGTGATGGTGGATGCTGTGCACCGCGGGATGATCCTCTGCTAGTAGCCAACTGTGCCGCCGGATGTGCTCGGTGTCTGAGTGGCTAGTCCGATGAGTAGTGCCGCGCTTGTGTTGCTATCTATCTGATTCAATACCCGTCGAGGCTTTCCACTGGTTCGCTGTCGGGTGCAGAACATGCAAATAGAGATGGAGAGAGAGAGAAAGAAAAAAAAACGGTAAGGCGAGCAAACAATGAGCTGTTCAGGTGAGGCGTTTTGTTTTGCGCCTCGGCATCGTCGACGATCTGCTCAGGTGGCTGATGCTAGTAGTGGTGATAGGTGATAATGAGTGAATAGAAAACACATGCCAACGTGGGAGATACCAGCGATGGTGGCCGTATCCAAATTTGCATGCGCTCTCAGCACAAGCCGATGTAGATGTACGTACAACGTCCGCTAAAGATGTCACGGTCTTACCGACCGGGAATTCACACCCAAACACACCGCACCGGAGAGATACCCTTTCGGGGAAGATGATAAGCGGGGCTTACCGAGGGCTTTCGCGATGCCACACCGCACTCTAATCCCCCGCAAAGGGGCACCGAGGGAGCGCGTTCCGTTATCTTACCTTACACGGAGCTGCTACTACTGCTTGGGTCCGTCTTCACCTTGCGCGCGCTCGAGTGTTTGTGTTTTCCACTGCTTTCTGCAACTTCGACGGAGCCTCCATCGGGAAGCTTATTCCAACGCCATCACCACCACCACCACCACCATCGTCAGGTAATTAGGCGAACACATTCCCACTCCCAGTCCGGCATACGCCAAGTCCGGCCGAGCGGAAGAAAAAGCGAGAAGGGTGAAGGAAAGACCGTAGCCATAGCCTCACCGCTTAAGGTCCTTTTTTGTGCCGTGACTCCTGTTACACCGATCCTTCCGGTGTGTGCGTGTGCGCCTTCCTTTATTTTCGGCTTCCTTCTGCCACCTTTAACGCGAATGCAATAAAGGTCCACAAGAAGGTCCTTGAAAGGACATTCGCAGACAGGGGAAAGCTGTTTGGGTGGAATTTTTATTTTTGGCGGTATAAACTAGGAGACGCCCTCCCGATCGTAAACACATTGTTTGTGGTTTGACGGAAGATTGAAAAAATAATGAAATTTTCATTGTTTGATTCGTATATCGTATTCGTATTCGTATATACGCAATTTAGTTGTGACAAAATTCTCCCCTTCCGCATTCAATCGGGAATATTAACCATCCCTGGTTCACCTTGAATCATCTCCATGGCCAACTTCGCTCCCATTCTAATCCATCAATCCCGCCGTGAATCATCGTCGCATTTCCTCAACCATATCCCGACACGCTGCTGTATGTCGCACACCCGTTCTGGCCGCTAATGCGAATGACGAGAGTGGTGCTACGACAGCCATTATCGTAATTTATCCATCCGATTGTAATTTTCCACCGCGATGCCTTCGCCGGCAATTGTCATTTAACAATCCCAGGTCCCTACCCTGCAGAGTGCGCGGGCAGTGCCTAGTTCCGCCGACGCCTTTCTCCCCCTGGAGGACGTGAAATGATCGCTCGGAATAGAGCTCACCGTAGTGCGCGCCTAATGCGTCTTAGGAGGATTGTAGGCACATTCCTCGGGACAGAAATGACTTGATTGCTTATGAGATGTGTAGCAAGTAGAAGGCATCTAATGATCGAGGGTCAAGCTGGGAAGTGTGTGACACTACGTTTAATGACGACGTTTACGTCAGGCGTGAAGTGTCTTCTGCGGTCAGGTAGTTGTACTCGCTGGAAGTAGCTACACCTGCTTGCTTATCAATCGATTTGCTTAGTTTCTGCCGATTGATTGCCCAATCTTTCCTGTAAAGCGTTTCCTACAGCGGCCACGGCGGAGTCGCTTTTCGAAGCAAAAACGAGCTGACAACGCAATGTTCCACTTCGATAAGTTTTCCCTGTAATTAACGATCCGATCGCAAAAAAAAAGCGCACACTTTTTCCACTATCACGAACCGTTCCTGATGCGTGCCCCAGTCACGAATGATACCGGATAGTGTGTGTGTGTGTTTTTTTTAGACGCACTAACACGAGTGAGTCGTTTTTGAGGAGATGATGTAGAGCAATTACAAGATATTGTTGTCAATGTTTAAGCACATTCTGTATACTACAGTCACCCGTTATTTATAGTTTCTTCGTTGTATAGAAGCAAACTGTTTGGAAGCTCTCTTATCGCAAATCTACTATACCCATCTTGCAAAGCACATCGTTTTAAGATTGTCCGCCTCGAACCACGAATTTGTCTACACCGAGTTCTTCGTCGAGGGAAACTACATCCAGTTCCTCCTTATTTCGAGGGATTATGTCATCAAGGCTAGATGTAAGATTGTTAAGGTTGATAGGAGATTTGCCGACTTCTCCGGTGGGCTTAATCTATACTTATTTTGATATCTTTTCGAATGGTATTGTGGTTTGTTGAAGCAAACCAAGACTGCCAATCGATTGTAGCATCTGATAAGTAAATGAGTTTAATACTAACAAAACGCAAAAGTAAACGGCAATATAAAAAAACAAACGCTTCATTTGAAGCGAAACAGCTATGAAATGTTTCATTAGATTCGTAATATTTCAAGCTTTACGCATTTGTTTCTAAGCTTAGCCACCAGAGATCGCACCATAAATGCCATTCGAGCAGTTTGAGTCAGACGATTCGAGCAGATTTCATTCCGTGTTTTGTTAAACGAGTGAACAATTACAAGTAAGTTTTTGTTCAGTGCATCTGTTCCGTATTTAACGAGATGTTTTAAAAATAATTGTAAAATTACCCCTTTCGTAAGAAATTTCCTAGTTTCCTTTTTTCTCACCTTTCACATAACTTCAGGGGTAGACATACATGTTGGCAGCGTCTATTTCGAACGTATTTCTCGGGATACCCATTTCAGAGAATTCCACAAAGTGTCATCAATTGTTGCTACAAGAAACTTCACTAAAACCTTTATATTATTCACACATTCTTTATTCTCTACACCCCCGTTAACCCTTGAAAAATGAGCCGGATTTCGACACTAGCCATCGAAGTGGGTCCAACTCCGGTACGTTCGGTGTGTCGATCAGCCGGTCGTTTGGCACAGTGGCCGTTCCGTTTGCCTGCGTTCCGTAACCGGCCGTGGGTGCTGCGTTCACGGCACGCAAAAACACAAGGAGCGTACACACCAGCACGGCACGGTAGATCCAACCGAAACCAACGCTCCGACGGTACCACATCCTACGGCGAACGACGTTCAAATGCTACTGCGCGAAATCCAAGTTATTGTTGTTTGTTGCTTCCAAGCAGCGGGGTGATAAGATGCGCCGCGATGGTGACTAGAAGTAGGTGGTATACGTATTGCTGGGACGGCACGGTGGAAATGACTGCTGGGAGCCGTTAAAAGCCAACTGCAGCGGGATGAATGGCGGCTCGCAGCGCTGAGATAACCAGGAAGGCAAGCACCGAAACACTGACACGCGGATGAATGCAACCTCCGTTGGGATTCCGGTGATGGAAGACGATTTTGAACTCCTTTAGCTGCTTATCAGCCCCTCCAGCGCTTTCTTGCTGGACGGGCGCTGATGCTTGTTCGCTGTCGGACGGTATCGGCATCTCGCCCAAGTCTTCGTCAATATTGTACTGTTGACTGAAATCGGGATGCAGTGGAACGAACTCACCGTTCGGATCGTCACCAAGCAGCATTAGGTCGACCGGATCCAGATAATCCTTCAGCTCTCCGGCAGGTCCGGCCGAGTGTCCCCGTGCGTGACGCTTCAATCTGGTACCCAGCGAGTACTTTCCTGCCCCGTGATCCCTCCGACGGCCGGACCCGGTGAGTTTCGCCGAACGGAGACCTTTTATGGCGTTCGCATTGCCTACGCGCCGATAGTGATAGTTCGAGTAAGCGTTCGGTACCGCGTCCGGTGAGAAAAAGTCATCCTCCCGCGGCGAAAGTCCGTAGCGCGAGCGTCGATGAGTTTTCGGTGGCTCAAAGGCCGTCTTCCAGTCACGCTGCGGGCCCGCACCGAACCGAGCGCGCCAGGTACGCTGCTGCCACTTTTGCACACGGTTACGCACTTTACACTCCACCAGACTGCGGTGGTCGGACAGCTGGTGGGACAGCAGAAACGCGACGGCCCACAGCAGCTGGACACACTTCATCCCCGCGGTAAACAAGCGCACGGATTCGGAGACCACTTGATGCTACGTCCGCGGATGCTGGAATGTGTCTGCCCGCGGCGTACACGGTGTGGAGCTTTTTTGGCATGGCTCGACGCAAGCGGCCCGAAGCTTGCGATGATAATCAATAATAGTTGAGACAGACTGGCGCCAGCTCTTGTGTTTGTCGCGTAGGGCGTGCGAACTGTTCCTCCCACTGTCAATGCTTACCACGTCGTACCTAGAACAAAACGCACCGATATCAGGTTGTACGCTACAAACGAACTAGACATCAATTTCAAGGGATATCAATATAGTTTAAAGGTTAGGAAGATATCTTTTACTTCGTGTAATTGGTCTACTAAAATTCCGATGTTCTATAGCTTCGTTAACAAATTCAAAATTCAATCCCTACGTAAAACATTTCCACGATAAGTGTTGTACCTTCTCTAGTAGATAATAAGATAATAGTACATATAAATGTGTAAGTTTGCCGGATAACGTTAAAATCAGATGTATACAAGTAATCGAAACACAAGCTTGTTCCAGTAATGAGACGACTTCCGTAATAATGCGACCATATTAAGGAATTTCTCAAAAAACTATACCTAACTTGAGCAATCCAAGCAGGCTGAGAACTCGCATAATGTACCTTAGCTACAACTCTTGGTGCCATTCCTGCCAAACCATTCCTATTGAACGGTACAACACAAGTCGTTCCATATTTCAAAATAATAGTCAACCATTCGTTCGGTGAGGAAATGGAAACAGCATCCATCAATTATCCATCATCGGATTATAGGAAAGTTGACCTGAACGGCGAACAGGTTTGGACGCCCGGGTACGCTATTATTAAAAGCCCTTTGCAACGCCACACATCGGTTCATCGGGCACTTGCACTTTCATTCTCATGCGCACGCATAAACCGGCTGCCACCGACTAATCGAGCTGTATCTCCAGTGCCGGTTAGCCTAATTCGCACGTGCGCAACGCAATCGCCCTTAACCCAGTCTGCCGGCGTACGCCATGGATGGTAACGCAACCGGTCGCTTCCGGATTCCGAATCCGTGCGGCACTGGCCACCTAGTGGCTAGAACCAGGGTGACCCTCAAGAAGTGGCGCGAAAACCGCTATCGCCAATTCAATTTCAGCATTGACGAAGGTCGACCCAAGGGGAGGACTTGTTTGGGTGAAAACCAAAACAATCTCCTCAGCTGCTTCTCCTTCCTCTGCGGGGGGCTCTACGTCTTCGTGGCGCGCGCGCGCGCGCGTAACACGAGAAATGTCGATCAAGAAGTGTTTCGTGACCGGTTTTCCGAACTGAAAGGCACGCGCCATTGCAACAGGTCTGCCCCACCGGCGGCACGGTTCGAGCCCGCTGGGTGGGTTTTTCGTGGCCGCGCAAGGGCCAGTGTTGCGCTGGTGATCGTGTACGGTGAACGTGTGCGGCGCGCGATGAGACTCTCGTGGAGCTTTCTGAGGCTGGTCCTGCTCCTGGGCTGCTGGGTGATGGGAAGCTTCCTGCTGGAACAGGCCACCGGAGAGCAGGCGGAAGACATCGCCCGTTCGTTGGGCGTGGCGGACGTGAACGACTGGGACATCCGGTCGCTGTATCGCGTGCGCTTCCAGCACATCACCAAACGGCCACCGCCGGCGCAGCGTGCGGTGGAGCGGAAGTCCAAGCTGGCCACACGGTGGGCGGCGCTGCGGGAGCGCCTCGCCGACTTCTTCCCCTCGCGCCACACGAACCCCCGCACGGTGGTCACGTTCGACAAGATCGCCACGGACTTTGTGAACGTTGGCATCGTGAAGCTGGCGAAGGCACTGGATCCGCCCAAAAGCACTCCGAAGAGTCGCACGGGAAAGAAGACGAAGGCAACCACGGTGGAACCGGCGCGACAACAGGATGTGTCCGATGTGGAACCGGTGGATGTTCCCGAGCCAACCAAACTTCCCCGGGCGGATGGTCGTCCGAAGCGCAGAGTTACCCTACTGCTGGATCTTCCCGACTTTGATCTGCAGGATTTCGCTGGAGAAGTACTTGAGGAAGACGTAGATGAAGAAACACGGCAAACCGTGCCGGGAAGTGCCTCAACTCCGCGCTATCCTTCCCTTCCCGAAGCGCCCCAAAAACTCGTGGCCGAGAGTCCCTGTGCAGGTAGCACTGGCATTGCGCAAGGAAGCAGCCCAACGCTTCTGATACTGCTGGTCACCGTCCTATCAGTTTGGGGCACGCTGCGAGCGTGATCTTCTTACGCGTCCCACCCGGGGTCACGCAGGAGTCTAGTTGATAAGACTGTTTTGGCGAACGGAAATTTGCGGAGCGCAAATTTGATTCGCCCGTTTCAATTTGTGGCCAGTTGTGCAAGTGTACGGTCGAAATGCGTCTGCTGGGTGTTCTCTATCTGCTCTTTCTCGTCCAAGGTGACGTTGGGACGTACGGTGGTGAGCCGGAATCGACCGCGGGCGGTTCCGCGTATCTATCCCGTCGGAAGCGTGGCTGGAGCTGGAGTTCCGGCACGACCAAGAAGGTGACAAAGCGACCGATCGGATGGAGTTTCGACTCGAAACAGCAGCAGCAGCAGCAGAAGCCCGTCCAGAAGTACTATCCAACGCAGCAAACCCACTACGTACCACCTCAGCAGAAACACTACGTCCCGTCGGTCCAGGAGCCGTACCAGCCCAGCTCGATCACGGTTAACTTCGGCCGGCCAACCAAAAGCCTCACCCGCCAGTTGGTCAAGGCTGCCTTTGTCGTTGGGGTAGCCGGGGCCGCGTCGGCCTACGCGAAACCGGTCCGGCCAAGCACCAAGTCACCGGCCCAGCGGGAAGAAGAGCGGGAAAAACGTCGCCAGCAGCGTCTGAGTCGACGCTCCACGACGACAACCGCGATCGCACCCACGACCGAAGTCGATGGGGGCAATCTGACCACCACCACCACCACCGCCGTACCGCTCGCTGCCTCCGAACTGATACCGGTCGTCGTCCAGGACGCGAACAAGCTGCTCCAGATCGTGTACGTCCGGCGGGATCAGATCCCGCCCGGTGGCATGCCGATCGCGATTCCGCAAATTCCGTTCCCTGCGGTGGGACCTTCACCTCCGACGGCGGCAGCTCCGTAGGACGTTAGCCTCGCCGTGTTTACGCAAGGCTGGATGGCGGTGGGCTACACTCTGCCAATCATCCCGTCTTGACACTAATTGCACTGAACGGTGCCTAATGCGATGGCACGCGAAATGCCCCTTAACAATGCGCGTGCTACGGTGTGAAAGCGGTCCGGCCAGGTGAGTGTGTGCTGCCGACGGTTGCGATAGCGCGGGTCTGTCACTTTCGGTGCTACTGCAACCTTGAAACGATTACCAGCCGTGGAGCACGATATGGAGATCGGTTCGGGGGAAGGATCGAATTTCGGAACGTTTCGACCACTCGTCAAAACGAGAGTGACTATGATTTGGCAAGAAAGACAAAATTAATCCACGGCGGCGTACGGGACTCACCCAGAGGTGTGCTCCAAGCGCTTGCCTAATCTCGTGACTCTCGCTCCCTCGTGGAGGCCTTTCGAAAACTTGACTCGCTGCCGCTTTCCTCCCTGTTCGCTCAGCCCATATGATCGTAAGTTAATAGCTCTTTTGTTACTGATCCGGTGTAGCCTTAATTATGATACGTAACACGCAAAGACTGGCTAGTGCCACCTGCTAATGCTTCTAGAATTAATAAACCGCTTGCGGTGTACGTTAGCGAAGAGTGGCGCGCGCGTTTCATTGTGCTTTCCGTTGACCTGATGACCGTTTTTGCTCGACTGCGTACTCGGAGGCGTAGATGGCGATAAGATGACAGTTGCAGCGTAATGGAAAACTTCTCCCCACAGCCGAATCGATTGAGCTGCCGATCGCGATCGTGGATCGCACGTTTACTACCCGTACAAACTCCTCCAGGATCCTTCTCTATCGCCGTAACAGGGCGAGGGTCAGAGACTCGGCGTGCTGATAGTGCGCGACTTGCCCAGCAGACTCCAGGCAGAGGGAGCGAAAAAGTCACGACTCATTCAGTGTGGAACAGTCCCGGCGGGAAGAAGCTCAAGATCAGTGCAGCAGCCGGCACGTGCATTATCACTCACACCGAGGAGTCGATTATCTGATTCCTTCCCCTCCGCTCTCCCTCTGCGTGCACGATGCGCCTGGCCGTGTTAATCTGCCTCTACCTCACCTTCCTGGAGGCATCCGTCGGTAGCTTGATCTATCCCGAAAGAACGCTCATTCAGATGCTGCTGGGTCAGGGACGGATGGTGAACGTGGAGGAGCTGTTCGCCGTCGGCAGCTCGCCCAGTCAGCAGCGTACCGAGCCGCCCGGTCTGGGTGCATCGGGCAACGCAGCGAACCGAATGTTGCGAACCGCGGACGAGGAGGCCATCGGCGAGATGGTCGTGGCAGCCCAGACGGCCGCGCTGCGGAAAGCGAAACGTAAGCTCGCCACCAAGAAACCCGTCAAGCGGCTCGTCAACACGCGCGGATCGGTGCGCCCGAAGGGAGACCGAGAGCGACTGACGGTGGTGGACCGGAAGTGAGCCACTGCCACGGATAGGAACCGGCTGTCCCGAACGACCCTGGAACTGTGCTGTAGCGTTAGTTAGTGTCCAAATTCGTACCATTAAGGTGTCTACTTTCGGTTAGTTCTGTAAGATGCAAATAAAAATCATGTTTCAATGTGACGATCGTGGTGGATTTGCTGCTTGAAGGCGAGGGTGATCTTCCGATCCGGAAACAAACGGCCACCGCACTAATCACATCACCCTCGCTACTGTCTTGTTGATGGAGGTCTGTGGGGCCTAATTTGTCAGCGATAAGCCGCACTAATTAAACGAGCAATTTGTGTGTCCTCCACGAATCCGTCCGCTGATAACGCCCGCCATCTTTCGGCTTTCGGATGTCTCGCAGAACACTGCGTGTGGTGCAGCAACACGGCGTGCGGGTTTCAATCAACAGTCAAAAACAACTAAATTTATTTTACTCCGATTCCGAACACAAACATAATTTACACCGACACGCACACACGCACGCACTCGAACAGGAAATTGAAACCGAAACGGATTTCTGGTTGTTTGTTTGCTTGTTTTGGCGTATTACAACATCGTTTGATACACTATTTTGGATGCCTTTTTCGAAGGATGTATGGGTGTGTCACTAAGCTATCACTATTTGCGGATGCGAATGCGACGGGGAATGCGATGGGTGTTTAGTTTTTGTATAGAGCTCCTCTAAAATACTTACTTGCAAACGAGTGCGCCTATAAGCCCTACGTTGCTGCACAATAGTTGTTTGATTTCGACTTCGATTTGTCGTTCCTTCCTAGCGCTGTCTGTCTGTCTGTCTAAATCGTCCTCTATCAAATGCTGTAAAAGTTCGCCGCACGCATGTTTGCGCGTTGGCGTTGTATGCGCACTTAACCTTTGCTACACTAACACGCCTCTATTGGCGATTAATATAAGATGCGGTTACTAATCCGTTCTAATTTACTTTCTCTTTCTCTCTCTCTCTCTCTCTCTCTCTCTCTCTCTCTCTCTTTCTGTATCTCTCTCTTATTTAGATTCCTGATTATCTGCGGTACGTTTGGTATCCCTAGGCGTGTATCCTCAGTGCCGCACGCACTCGTGGGTTTCGTTTACAAGGTATAAAGGTTGTTTCCATTTGCTAACATACGTCCTTTGGCTGCCACTTTTGTATTCTGTCACCTGAAGGCACTGATTTCTGGGTTTCTTATAACATTACGTTTTGTTTATTTTGTTTTCATTCGTTTCTCTATTTGGTTCCTGTTTGCTGCATGCGTTTGCTTCCGTCCGCCATGTTGCTTCTCTACCAGCAACGTCTAACGAAATCTGTCCTCTTATCCCTTTCTTTAGCTGATAAAACGAAACACGTGGGTTTTTGCGCTTTCTTAAAAGCAAACAAATCACACTTTATCCCTAATGAAGCCTTAATAGTATGGTCTACTGCCACTAGTAGTAGTGCGGGGTAGTTTAGAAATCGTATCGTACGGAGCGAGCAGCGCCAGGGCTCGCAGAGGAATGCAATAAAAACACTCTCACGCACACAATAAAACGGACAAATGTCTTTGCCGTGCATACTTTAGCAGCCGTGTTGTACCCGTTGCTTTTCCGCCTGGGTAGATAAAATAAGGTGGGTAATGTTTCTAGCTATATCCTAATAACGTATCCTTCCCTCTCTTTCTCTAACTCTTTGAAGTGTCCACTTAAGCTACTAAAAATGTTTACCTTTCTTTGTGTTTTACGAAAACAGAAACCCCATAACCCCTCAAACATGGATGCAACAATTACGCTTGACTAGATGAGTGATAGTAGCAATCATTACAATGGTGTATGGTATTTCGCTGTACGTTAAATGTCGAAAGGAATAATTGTTTCTTTACGGCGATAAATTCGGACAAAGCCAATATAGATATTGAGTGTCCGAAACAGAGTGACGATACGTTGAACTATTCCTATGCTACTCATGGTCATTGTGAGCATCTTTTTGAAATGCATTCATCTAATGTGTACGATTTTCACGTATGGTTTGGATTTTCAAATAGCTAAAGAAAAACAAAAACACAATTTGCCATGAACACCTAACGAAAACGAAAGCTCCGCTGAACGACGGTTCCGCGAGCTTTCAGCAAAAGCACAGAAAAGCGTGCCATAAAAACGGTTTCTCCGCAGTGTGCCATAAAACGTTGCCTACAACCATAACAGCTTTACAGTTGTGCGCATAAAACTATGCTTCTTCCACAAGCATCCACCGGCACGGGGCTGCCAGGGATTGTGAAGCGCAAGCAAACGAGTAAAATAAGCTTTAGCAATAAATTGGTTCTGATTCACTTATTTGCTACCATAAAATCGTGCCCGTGTGTCAACGATGCGGGGCGTTCGTTCCATCGAACACGCGTACTATCGTTGGTGGTTGCTTTGATTCGCGCGTTATTAAGTACGTGCTTGTAGTGATGGTTTTTTGCACACCAGAACGGAGGTCGAAAAAACACACAATTAAGTTACTTTGCCCAGTTGAAACAGCGATACACTCAAACAAACCAACCAACGAACAAACAAACAAAAACACGCAGTTGCACTGTTTATAATGTAGCTTAAATCAGCAACACAGGCACACGAACACACACACACACACACACACACACACACACACACATATACGTACAGGTAGGCACACGTGTAAAACCGTATGCACCAATCTAACGAAGGAATGCAGTTTGTGGATTGTAACTAGGGCTAATGTTTTGAAAACGTATGCTTCTAAAGCATGGGAATGCAATTAATATTTAAACACACTTCGTTCTACCACTCTCTCTCTCTCTCTTTCTCTCTAGGTGTGTATGTGTTTTAAACTAAACTGTTTGTATGTCGTTCACACATTAGATGCACATTCGATTAAATGAATTGCGACGTTTTGTAAATTTCCCTTCCTGCAGCCGACGAGAACGGTTCTAAACTGAGGGTGGGACAGCTACTGCTTTAGCCTTGCTGGTGTACTCTTTCGCGTACCCACGTACCGAACGGCTACGGCTTTCCGCCTGGTCAGCGAGTTCTCCCAGTGGCACGAAGCCTACGACGACCTTGGGTGTTACTGTTGCCGACGATAGCTTTCCGCCAGCTTTTCCACGTAATCGTTTCGCTCCAGGCGCACGTACGGCACCATGACCGGTGACCGCAGCAGCGGTGAGCAGCAGCAACTCCGACGCCTCACCAGTGCCGCTTTCCGACGCTCCAGACCGCGGGTGCGCCGATCGGCCGACTCGGCAGAGATGGAGCGTCCGAACGACGGCGTGGTACTGATGGACGTTCGACGCTTGGGGGTTTGTTGGCTAAAGTCATCGCTTACCTCGAGAAAGCGCACCGTGCCTTCCGCGGAGGAATCTTCGTCCGGGGACACCTGCCGGTGGTAGCCGTTGACAACCGACCGAGACTCGTCCGAGGCTTGATCGAAGATCTTGTACGACGGGATGATCAGCTTGCGGGGAGCTTCACGCTTGTTGTTCACGTTCACGATCACATTCGGACGGGCTGTTGATTGGGGACTCGATCCGGAGCTACGAGGAGCCAGCGCCGTAGCGGTCGCAACCATTGCAACCGGACTACACGGCTTCCGGTACATTTGATCGATGTTGAGCAGGCTTTCCTCGAACGAAAGCTTCTTCTTTCGTTTGGCAATCGGTGGTGAAACGATCACCGAACGGGGCCGCTCGGTGGAGTAGACGGGTCTTGCAGTGGCGGTGCGTTGATCCGATGAACTGCTTGGACTTCTGCTGCTAGCGCTCTTACTACTGTACGGACTGCTACCGGCGGTGTTCTGGCTCGCGGGACTACTCTTTCCGTTGCTAGTGCTACTGCAACTGCTCGCACTGTCCTCGAACCGGATTGGGCTGCTCGCTGGCTCCGGGATGGGCTTGGCGTTATCGGAATGAGATTCTTCGTGTATTAAGGGCTGCGATTCCTTCGCTTGGACCAGTGGAATGGAGGAGCTTGTCAGCTGAATGGTGTTATTGTTTGCTTCCTCCAGCTCTTGGACACTGGTGTTTGAGAACTGGTGCTCTTCGGGCATTAGCTCTACAGCCGCAACCAGCTTCACCGTTTCCTCTTCATCCTCCATGTCGCTGCAGGTACTGCTGCTACTGCTGCTACTGCTGCTGCTGCTGCTGCTGCTACTACTCGAAGAGGACGAACTGGACGATGAAGAACGCGACGATCGGTTACCGCGCGAAGAACGCGACGATCGCCTACTGCCACTCCTTTTGGAGCTGCTCGAACTGCTCGAACTCGAGTTACTCTCCTCATCCTGCTGCACCGGACAAGGTTTCATCGGCGGTGAAGCCTTCCTACACTCAATCGCCTTCCTCCACTGAAGGGACCCTCGCGCTAACACTGCATGGCGCACCTCGATGTACCGCTGGCAGATGATGTACTTGCGCAGCAGGCGCTGGTGTAGCTTCCTCTGCCCCGTGACGCCTCCAGCATACTTCATCCGCAGCGCTTTCAGCACATCCTCCTTCACGTCCTTCTCATCCGCATCAACTGGAATTACTTCCTCGTACTGTATGCACTCCACATCCTCGGCGAACGCGAACAACTCCGACTCCTTCGCCGGTACTTCCGCCTCTTCGTCCTCGGAGGAGCTCGTGTGCATCATCTTCTCGATCTCCTGCTCGACGCGGCTGAAAATATCGTTCTCACTGTCCGCCGCCACCAGCAGCTGCTCCGGTTGCGGCGCCAGCAGCTGCTCCGGTTGCGGCGCCAGATCCGCCATAAAGATCTCGTGATCTTCGCAACCCGCGCCAATGTCTTGTCCCACCACGACGAGATCTTCCTCCTGCAGCTGCACACCGTCGCGCAGCAGATCCGCAATCGAACCGCGATCCTCCTCGACGATAAACACGCGACCCGCGTTCGAGGCGGAGGTGCCGCTTTCGGGCGCTGACACCATCTCCACATCGTCCACCGCGTCGTCGATGATGCACACCTCGTTCGTTGTCACGTCGATGAAGATGTTCGTCTCACTGAGGACGGCTTTGCAGAGATCCTGCAGCCGGGGCGGTTCACTCTTCATTTCCTCGACGATGTAGAGATGCTGGCTGGCGCAGATCACTTTCTCGCACAATTCCTTCAGGGCGGCAGGCTGACGGAATAGCTCCAACGATTGAACCAGCCCGTGGCAGAGGTCGCGCAACGACGGTACGGTGGACAACACCAGCACCGTTTCTCTTGCGGCAGGCTCTTCGGCAGGAGTAGCGAGTGTTTCTACCCGTTGCGCTACGATCGCCTCGTCTATCGTCGGGTCCTCCCCTTCATCGTTACGATCAGCTGCCTGCTGCACGAGGGCCTGCTGCCGTCTGGCCAGATCTTGCTTGGCCCAGCGGCGGAACGGTTTCGAGTTGAGCGTGTCCACCAGCAGACTCAGCAAGCTTTTCGGCTGTAAGCGCTTGGTAGTTTGTACTTTGAATTTCGGTATATCACAATTGATAAACTCCTCGATGCTGGAGCGTCGCGCCTTCTTCGGGAAACGGGGTAGATCGTAGTCGTAGAAGCGGCGTTTGCGATGCTTCGGGAAACAGCGGGGCACCTTGAACGATGCCTCCTCGTCGGTGGTCGAGGGATCTTTGGGAGCAGAGGGTTCGGGCTTCACCTCGGCGACAGCCGGCTTAACGTCCTCGCTTTCCGCTTCCGCGTGGGTAATCGTGGTAGGAACGGTTTGCTTCTGTTCCTCCTTTACCGAAGGCTGCGATAGATCCTCCGGTTTACATTCCGGCGATCGTTCCGCACTCTCAACCACACCCTCGTCGATCTTAACTTTCTCCTCCGGAACAACACTGTCGGGGTTCGTTTGCTGTATCACCGACTTCTGTTCCGTCACAGCGTCCCTCTGGGTCGCAGTATCTTCGACCTCTTTGCCCACTTCCCGATCCTTCTCCTTCTCCTCGTACACAACCTCCGACTCGAGCTCCGTTTGGTAGTACTTCTCGCGGTTCGACTCGATCTCCTCGAGGAACTTTAGCGAATCGGCACTGTCGTTGATCGGTACGACATTCTTCGGCAGCTCGTTGATTACGCTCAGGTGCTTGTACTTGTTCAGCTCGGACTGTGGCACATCGTACGTCTCGAGAATGTACAGCTTCTCGCCATCCTTGCCCGTTTCCTCCGCCTTCGGTGGCTTCTCAATGTCCACCAGTATATCCGGCAAGTTCTGGCCGGTGTTCTGCACGTTCGCAACGATCACCCCCGTGTGGCCAGCCACGGGTGCCACTGGGGCCGGTGGTGAGGGTGTGGGCGCTGCCACTTCTGGCGTCTCTTTTCCAGTAGCGGCCGGCTCCTCATCGATAACTTCCTTCGGCGGCGGTGCAGCGGGCGGTACTGCGATCGGTTGTTGGGCCTGACCCATGTATTTGCACGATTCGTAGTTCTGATGCGCAATCAGGTTGTTGTTGGCCTCCTTGGTAGCCTTCGCAGCCGACCCGTCCTCCTCCTCCATCTCGTTCCAGCTCGTCAGGTAGTCGCGAAGGCTCTTATCCTTCAGATTTTCGTCCAGCACGAAGCTGCGTGGTCCCAGCTCGAGGTCGTCGATCATCGCGTAGCCACCGAACGCACCAACTACTTCCGGGTGGGTCTGGTGGTGATGTGCATGACGCTGGAGGTGATGCTCTCCGGCGTGGATCGGTTGACCACCACCATATCCAGCGGGCATCGCGCTCCCGCCCGGAACTGCGCCGACCGGTTTGGAGTGCAAGTAGCGATTCTTCAGATACATCTGCTGACAGTCGTAGTTCAGTGCGTGGTTCGTATCGTACATCGAGCCCGGGACAGCGCCCATCGGTGTGGAGGCACTCTTCAGAATCTTCACACTGTTAATCTGCTCCTCGAGATCGATCAGCGGGTGATTGATGTCGATCACCGGACTCGGTGTGTCGTAGAAGCAGCTGGACGGTTTTCTGCTCTGCTGCCCTAGCGACGTCGCAGCTCCAGCAGCCCCGTTAGCGTGCTTCTGGGATGGCGCCACCTGCTGCGTCGAGTACTTCATGGCGTAGTGTCCGGAGTGTGCCATGCCGCCGGTCGGTTGCATCGCCGCACCGTAGTGCTGCGAGACTACGCCGCTCGACGGTGTCACGTTCGGTGTGTAGAAATCGTTGTGGTTTTTGCTGAATGTGAGCTTCGGATTCGGATAACCCATGGGTGCCGGAACCTGATGATGGTAGCCGGTGGCACCGGTTGCACCGTACGGTGTCGCACCCGCACCCGGCTGATGCGCATGATGCGGATCGGTGGTGTACGGATGTGGCAGCGGTACCCGGCCACTCATCGACCGCTGATGGTAAGGATCTTCGTAGGACGCGCCGCTCCCGTTCGCCGCACTCGTATACCCCGCGTAACCACCGACAACACTCTTGTGGTGCGGGTGTGGCACATGATGGTGGGCAGGATGGGACGAGTGGATGTGGTGGTAGCCGGCATTTGACTGGCCCGCGTACGCCATCCGGTTCGGTGGGATGTATGGATGGTTGGAGGCGTGGTGTGGATGCGTGCCGGATAGCTGCTTCGCGTACGAGTTACTGTAGTAGTCCATACCGGGGTTGTGCATGGTCTTGGTTGGACCCATCGACGTATAGTACGTACCGCCGTGTCCGACGTTAGCTGTGCCGGTCGGAACCGATGCACCACCACCACTAGTCGATGGCATATAGGCATTCCCGGTACCATAGCTGCCGACGTATCGCTGAGATCGTTCGTTGTACATGAGATCGGCATGCGAGGGTGGAGCCACACGGGATCCACCGGCCATGTGCATACCCGGCGGAGGTCCCGCACTCGGATACTTGTTGCGCACGATGTGCGGGTACGCGTCGTACCCCGGGTGAGCTCCGGGAGCACCCGTCGCTTGCTGGGACTGCTGGATCGGTGTCGCTTGAACCCCGTCCGGATGGTACAGCCCGTAGCCGGCACCTCCCGTTCCGGCGTAGTGTGCCGACGTGCCGGGCGCCGTCTGCTGGGTGACGTACTCACCCCCGGTGGTATATCTGTAGCCTCCCGCCATCCTGGCGCCCACCGAGGACGCGCTGGACGTGGTGTGATGGTACTTGTTGGGGTTCTTCGCCTCAAAGTTCCCGATCACTGTGGCCTCGTGATGGTGCGTCGCGTACTCTGTCCACCCGGCCGCACCGGCCGTACTACCACCAGTGACTCCCGCGCTACCACCGTACTTCCCACTCATCTCTTTATATCCAGCAGCTGCTGTTCCACCACCACCACCACCTCCTCCTCCGGCACCACCGGAACCCATCTTCGGTTGATACTGCGGTACGGGTCCATGGTACGGGTACGGTGGGGCCATGATGTTGTGATTGTTATTGCTAATGTTGATGATGGTCGGATTGCTAGCGGCGCCCTGCTGCGCCGTCGCACCACCGTTGCCTCCGTTGACAGCGATCGTCGAACCGGCGCCGTACTGCGTTGCCGCCGCTACGCCACCAACACCGCCACCGAGAAAATCTGCACCACCGACGCCAACTCCACCATTCGTGATGGCCGCTATGGTCGCCGGCGCACCCTGACCGCTGCTGATGTTGTTCACGATGTTGGTGTTGATGTTGTTGATGTTGTAGGTGATGCTGTCACCGGTGTTGGTCTCGAACTTCCGCGAGCTGTTGGTGATGCTGGAGCTGTAGCTCGTGCCGCTGTTGCTGCTAGCCGCAGCCGAGCTA
This sequence comes from Anopheles dirus, assembly GCA_000349145.1. Taxonomy (NCBI): domain Eukaryota; kingdom Metazoa; phylum Arthropoda; class Insecta; order Diptera; family Culicidae; genus Anopheles; species Anopheles dirus. The sequence goes on from KB673423.1 coordinate 4,228,141, forward strand.
CTGTTGCTGACCACCTGTGTGTCGAACAGGCCGGCGGTGTTGCTGTCCGAGTAGAGGCCGGTAGTTGCACCGGAACCTCCACCTAGCGATTGATGCAACGAGTCGAGATGATGTTGCTGCCGCTGGTTCGACGCTGTTTGAGTCTGTAGTTCAGGTTGCTGCTGGTGCTGGTGCGACTGCTGAATAACATGACTTTGCTGAACGTAGCCTCCGACCACTACCGACTGTGCTGGGCCCGTCTGCTGTTGGGCTGCCGTATGCGGACTCTGCAAATGGGTGCCCAACGGTTGCTGCTGCTGCTGCTGCTGCTGCTGCTGGGAATGGTGGTGTTGGTGATACTGGTGGTACTGTCGGGAGGATCCTAAGGGGGGCACCGGAGGTGGCGGTGGCTGCGGTGGGATTTGGGGTGGATTGTGAAGGTGGTACTTCACATTCGTGCTCGGCAGACCACTAGCGCCCGGGAAACTGTTCGAAATGTCCGCAAACAGTCCACCATGATGTTCCATTGTTCGGGTTTCGGGAGCGAATCCGGCCGCCTAACCTCAGCGATTCATCGGATACAGCTTCGGGGGGCGCTATAGTCGGCGTAGAGAGAGAGATAGAGAGAAAGAAAACAAAACAGGAATAAGCGTACATAAATAATGTTAAATTAAATTAACTAAAATTGCCACCAATAACTGCAGCAAGTAAAGTGTCACAACATTGTCGCACTACCGCAGCGTAGTGGAGGTTTTTCTCAATTTCCTTAATACAACTGGAGCGATCGGAGGAAAAGTGCTTTCACTTTTTCCTCCCCTCCCATTTTCATTTCGCTTGGCACCGGCAAGCTAATCGATAAGCCGTTCCCCGACGCCCAGTCTAAATGCGCCGCTAATGCCACAGCAACCTGTCACACCATTACTATCTGTCAGGGGCCGTCCGAAAGGCTTACTGACCAATTGCAGCACGGGCGGCACAAGGAGGCGGAAAAATAATGGACCCCGTCCCCGGTATCCGCGCCTGGAAAGGTAACCCGTCCATTCGGGTCAGATAATGGCACCTGGAAAAACCCCCGGTGGCGCTGGGTCCGTCCCTGAGCGTCACGCCTTCGGTGGCGGTGGCGGAAATTGCCTACATACACACCACGCGCCGGCCAGGCGGCCGTACATTATTCATCATAATTGATTTGACATATATTTGAATAATTACTCGACTCGAATCCGGCCCGAACGAAAGGGAAGCGCCCGCCCGGAACAGAACACACAACGAACACGGGCCGGTTTCGTGCAGGGGAATTCATCAGAACGGGTGGGTCGGTGCAATTTTTATGCTGCATCCATCCTGGTGGCCGTGTTATCGGGCGCATCAATCGTGCTAGTTTTTCTCTGTGTTTGTGTGGGCGCGTGGGCGAACGATTTTCGCTTTCGAAATCCAATTTTTTCTACTAGCACAATCGATTCGAACCCCGGAACCTACGGGTGTAAACGTGGATGACACTTGTCGCTTAGTGTAGCGTGTGTGCGTGTATGGAGTGGCTGCGACTGCAACCCCAGAGAATCGCACCAGATGGCGGTGTGGTAGCTACTGCAGCAGTGAAGGAAGACACAGCTGCGGCACAAACTCTTGCGTGCTGGAAATGGTTTAAATATGGTCACAATCGCACACCGCCACAGTGACGAGAGTGAAAACGCCCGTTCCGATGCGCGTGGAGGCGCGAGATCGATCGCGGAAATGGCATATTAACATACATTTTTTTGTGTCTCTCCCCGCTGTAACAGATGGACGGATCGGACGCCGACAGGAGCCCGTTCGCACCGGATGCGCCTCGCAGGTCCGGTACCAAGTTCTGCGTTGCGCGTGCAGCGGAAGTACTAATTTCCGATTTCGATGGAAAATGCTCAAACATTACCCACCGGAATGGAGCGTTCTTCGTCCGCGTGAGGCGGAAGTAGGTCGGCGAACGGGCAAATCGCTCGCGCAAGGATAGTGTGTGCGTTGTGGGGCCCGGTGAGCCGACGCGAAGGTGGGCTCAGCAGCGAAATGTCATGCAAAAGTGATGACTTTCGTGCCAGGCGAAATAGCGCGCACGGCACGCGGTGAGTTGTTTTGGTGGATAATGGTACTGATACACTGCTTGCGAGTGTTTCTCTGTGTGTGTGTGTGCCATGACGAGGAAACAAGGAAACCTTTCAAGCATGTGCATGAAAAAAAAACGACAAATACCACACGCGCGTCTAACGTACCAAAGAGTGCTGGGGTAGCCATGGCAGGCCGGTCTCGACATTCCCTGGCAGGGCGCAGTGGATGTGGAAAAACAATGCAGCCGTCGTCGTGAAACCGGCCAAGGGAAAGGAAACTTCGGGCAGGAAGAATTTAGCATACTTTTGCGCGGATCGGTAATAATATTTGCGAAACAGGGCGATACCCACCCCATATCGCGAAGCCGCGAAGAAAGGATAGTGAAGCAGGCGCCGCCGTTGCCTAGCACCGCGGCGGCCCGTTCGTTTGTTCGTGCGCGGACGATGACAGTAAATAAAAGCCACCTCCGGGTGGGTTCGGCTCAAGTTCGAACCAACACAGCGCGAACCCCACAAGTGGTGCATTAGGATTTTTGGGCGAGGTTAATTTAAGGTCCTTTCCCGTGGCATGGCCGATGATGGCACGCATGTTCGATTGTGACCCATTTTCGCACGAAAATGGGAACCCATTTACATGGGCTTTAAAAAGTGATCCTATTTTATTCGTTCAATGTTCGGCGCGATAGATAAAGGGATCGGGGAAAAATGGGCCTGCTTCGTGAACAACCGTGGCACATTCACCCCGCGTGACGATGACGAGGCCGAGGACGAACACAGAAACAAAATCCACGCAACCGGTAACGCCAGCTATATGCCCGCGACTACTGATGACGAGCGTTAGGTAAAATTGTTTTTCAACACAAAAAAAGGGAAAATTCGATCAATCCGCTATCGGGACAGGGCGCGCGTGAGGTGGGTGGTTCTGGGGAGGAAAACCCTACCTCTAACCCCCTAACGCGCCGAGCGTCCCGGTGGTAATGGCTGCAGGAAATCAATAATTTCTTTGAATTTAATAAATTGTACTGACAGCTGGGAACGGCGCTAGGGCCGGGCGGCTTACAGCACACCACGATGGAGTACTGATGCCGTCTACCCTAATGGACGGCGCGTTCAATGCGCTCCATCCTTTCCGGTTCGACAACAACACCCAGGCAGGACCAAGTACGCGGCTAGTGAGCGCGGTACAGCTCCGGATAGATTATTGAGTGGTGTGCCGGTTTCCTTTTTCGTTATTCCGTTTCCTTTTTTTTCTGCTATCGCCGGTTCGTTCGAATTGATTCATGCCACGTTGTTGCTGTTTGTCACTTGGTGCGCCATGAAGTACTTGGACTATCGTGCAAGATTTTTGTTTTTGCCACCGGCATGTGAAGCTATCTTCACGAGGTAATAGCGAAAGGATCGTCAGATCAGGGCGACTTTTTATTGATACATCAAACACATTGTGTGCAGGGTGCATGGATGGGTTGTTTGCTTTCCAATCAACTGCTGCATCGGCGAGCACACGCTGGAAGGACTGGATTGGTTTGCTTCCCCAGCAAAACATAACCCACCGGGCGAATAAGGAATAGCCATAAAAAGGAGCTTCCATTGGAGGCAACGTTAGATTTGATTGGATACTACCTGGCAAGTGGCCGGGGCTTGTTAAAATAAGCTTAAGTTATCATTATGCGAGTTATTTATGAAGTCTTCTAATGTCAGTTTTCTATCACAACACATCTTCTCAATGCTCAATCGCATATTTACACGCCCTACATATTCGTGACCGTCTGCCGCGTGATGGGTCTCCCCGTTGAAAACAACTTTAGGGGAACAAATACCGCAACAATTACGCTCAGAACATTTCTTCTCGTGCGTCACGCGTGAAGACATCCGCCGCGGGCATGGTAATGACTCGCGTAAACATGTTCCCAAAGCCCGCGGCACGCCGCTCGAAGAATATGATCTAGTTTGTGTTTGTTTGCAATGGCACACGCATCCAGCACCGGCACGGCAAACACCGACACTGAGAGTTAAGTGCTGAGACACGCGGCATTCTGCAATTTGCCGGTAGCTACATTGTCGATGATGCCTCGAACCACACGACGACCGATCGACCGAGGCTATCCGGAGCAGAACTGCGTTCCGGAGCAGAACTCCCTGCAGGCGTGCACTCTACTTAGCGGGGATTTGTTAATTAACCTAGAATTAAATCCGTTACTTGCGCTGCACGGTCGTACGCTAGATCTAACGCTTTTAAAGAAGCCTCTTTCATGTTTTCCATACCGATTCCGAGATAATTGTGTCGGATAATTTGCATTGGCCCCACAGGAGCAATCGAGTGCGATAGATTCGGCGTGCTCGCCGGAGCCGTTCCAGTGACACGTGGCCTACCCGTACCTGTCACCTGCTGCCATCAACATCATCATCATCATTAAATTAATACATTCGCTTGAGCAATCAACCAGGCGTAAAACGGGGCGATTGCGAAGAGGTTTTGGGGAACATTCATAATGCACGGTCTTTTTTCTTCCCACCACCCCACCGGGCTGGGACGCTGGAAGTGCGTCTATTATGCTGGATGGAGCAATGCGCTGTCGACGGCTGATGGGATCCACATGCTGTCATTCTCTTCCATTAGGCTGCCCTCGCCGTTTTCGTCACACGGGCTGTCGCGGGTTGAGATGGAAAAGTTTCCTTCAAGGATCGGCGACGTGTACCGTGGAGTTGAAGCAATGACAATGACTTGCGGGACACTTGGTGGATACAAACTTTTATCGCTCGGTAATGGCGATGATGAGCTCCAGATTGGAGATCTGGAGTAACACGTCTAATGGTGCTTTGCTCCATCAAGGATCATCCGGTAGTCATCCAGAGCTTGATGATACTTTCAAAGTTTGACGGGTGACTCCAACTGTTTACGCGTGTGTTTCGATATGCGGCGTTGGGTTGGGGGGGGGGGGGGGGGGGGGTGAACGAAACAATCCATTTAATTACACTCCACATCCACACATGCACACGCCGAGGTCAAGCTTACACCGGTCGGTGCTGTAGGTCACCCCATCAGGGAAATTGTGTCCGGCCGGGGTATCCGGTTGTAAATAACTGTCATCGTTGACAGGCAACGACCGGTGGGCGGGTGTCGGCCCCATATGGAAAGCTTTCATGCCGTGTGTGCACCACCATACGGTTCCCATTTTTCAGGTGCATTTTTGATGTGACGTTGCGTCAGTAATGGCTTGTTCCCGCCGCCCGCTGGGACGGATGAATTGTGCTCGCGGTCGTGTAATGTGTGTAATGCAATTCTTGGTGCACACGCTGGTTCCGCGCTTCGCATCCTGTGCATCGTCCTCCTCGTTTTAACCGTCCCAATAGCGCACGGACCGAAATTAAATAAAAGTACGAATTCATTTACGCGCGCGAAATATGTGATAGACGGGTGGGTTCGAAAAAACCGCAGCCAAACGCGGCACTAATTGATTAAGTCGTTTAATTAATGAAAACCGATTGCTTTAAGTGACGCACCGTGCTGGGGTTGCGATGACATACGACCAGCAGTTGACACCGGAGCGAGAGAGACCGAGAGAGAGAGAGAGAGAGAGAGAGAGAGAGAGAGAGCCATGGAAAAGCCCTGCCACCGGTATGATTGCGTAAAGCACCGGAAAAGTTCGTCCGTCCGTACCTGCCCGTCGGCGGGATCCCGATCCAGACGAGCCTCCCGAACCCGCCAGGGAAGGGCTATTAATTTTCATTAAGGACCGTAAAGCATCGGCGGGCACGGGTACCGCAGGCCATCCAGCACCGGCTGCCCGACGTTCCCACAAGTGGGCGATAAACATTTTTCGTGCGGTTCGGGGACCGGTAATGTAATCGGTATGCTTCGTTCCACGCCTCGCGGTTGTTTTGTCTCGTGGCGGTTACAGCAACGACACCAGCAGCAGCAGCAGCAGCAGCAGCAGGACGTTGGCCTTCCCGGGAGGATTCCTTGGTAGATTGAAATTTATTTGCCGAATTTCGGAAATCGGAAATACACGTGTTCTGGGACGTGCGTCGGCAACCTCCAAGGTGGGTCACAATTATTGGAGGGTTATGTTCCCCTAGATCGATTGTGCGAATTGTGGAGAGAGGGGAGCGTTCCTACCGTGCAACTCACATCGGACGCCCCGGCCATATGTCGCACATCGAAAACAATAAATCCAATTGAATAATTTTCAAATTAATAATTCAATTGCCATCATCATCATCATCGTCAGCATCATCATTGCCGTCATCGTGCCCGGTAGCGGCCGGTTTGGAACGGGGGAGTTTCTTTTCTCGCTCTTCCCCTCCGGTGGGGATTGAAATTGCTTTCATATTTTATTAGTTTTATTGCGCAGGCAATCCGCCGGACGGTGGTGTGGGCTTCGATGGCTAGAGATTAGCTGCACGCTTCCCCATTCGTGCTAGGGAGGGCACGGCGTGCTGCCGTCTCTTGTGTGGAGGTGAATTCCTTCCCGGGAACAATGTTTGGAGAGATCCGATTTCAAACGCAAACCAGCGAACGTAGAGCGATCGTCGCCAGATGCCGGCTAGGCAGGCACTTTAAACTAGATCCGGAACGGGGTCAACGGGCACCGGGCACCAATCAGCATACCGGCCTACTTCGCCGCGTCTGTCTTTAATCTAGTGCTCCGTATTCTTGGAAAGGGCGCTCCGTTCTTCACTCTCCCATGTAGTTAAATCAATAGAATACCCCCGACGGGCCGTGTAATCGCCGTCAATTGATAATCCGATCCGATCGACCGATCGATGACCCGATTTCCCGCCACGCAGGGTCTAACGGCCGCGTTTCAGACCGTCGTCCATCGATTGGTTCTTTTGCGTGCGGAATGCTTACAAATGCACGTGCGGTTCAAGGGTCACGGCTGGGTAGAGAGCACGCACACATACACACACAAAGTGCAAGGGTTCGGAACAAGCGGGCGAGCCACAATGTTTCGTCTCCACGTCCACTTTCTGGTTCTGAGCCGGAGTCGATTATTATGTAAAACGGAAATAATGCGAGTCGTGGTGCAAGACGACGACGACGACGACGACGACTACACGCTGACAATTGACGTCGATGGGGAGTGATGGGAGACACAGTCCGAAACGACCGCAACCGCAACGGAATTTGGTTCCAGCGTTTGGTACGGCTATCGTACTTCCAATTTGCAGGCATTACGTCGATTTCAGTACTCCCAGAAGCTTTCTCCTTAGACTAGACGCTGAACTCGCATAACTCGCATGATTTGTTCATGCACTGATCATGACATCGCCTGTCGTATCCCGGGAGTTTCAAATGTCTCTTGGCGGTTTTTTTTTGCCCGTGTCGCTGTGCCCAGAACTTGCACAAGCTGCGAATGGACACTCGCGTGGAACGCGCTTCTTTGCATAGACTTGCTTGCCGCTCCGCACCTCGAGCACCGACCGTTCCGTCACCAAATATGCCGCTTATGTAGTGTGGTCGTCGTCGGAACGTGAATTACTGTCCGCCTGGTAAATAAACGACAGCCGGAAGGTTGGAAGCATGCAATAATAACAAACAACGTCACCGCCATCATCATCATCATCATAATCATTACGAGCTAGCCTTACCGCCACCGTCGCTACCACGTCCACCACCCAGCCCGAACCAGGCGTCGGTTCTGCGGGAGTATCTTCTAGACTCCCGCGACTCCAGCGCGGCGTACGCCTCCCCACGGCTTTCCATTGTTATTCGCTTCAGGTCCGCCATTGCCATTGCCGTACATGCGATCAGAACCATAAACGCGGGCGCGCTTCATGCGGTTTTGATACATTTTCTCGCCGTCTCGGAATACGGAGCTGGATGTATTGGCGCAGTTTGTTTCCGTTTAAGCCGACACACTTTAATGTGCAAAAATGGGCAATTGTTCTTCGGAGCCAAAACAAAGCGCACACAAAGCGCACACTGTTAAGCCTACGTCAACATGGCGGGCAGGTAAGTCTGGGCGGCCGACAGCGAGCAGAGACTGATAAGATGGGTTCTCTCGCGTTCTTCCGTGACGAGCGACAGCACAGCCAAGAGACACAGCGAGCATGACGACGTTGGATGACGTGTTGGTGTACGTTTTGGTGACGTTTCGCGCGTTCCTATCCTACCGGCTAGCTCAATCGAGGAAGCCATAAATTAACGACTCGTCGGCAGGTCGCACGGACAACATGGGCCTGGCGGTGACTTCAAGCGGGAAGGGTTCTGTGTGAAGAATACGTACCGAATACGTCTAATCCGAGCGAGATTTTGGGGTTTCACTTACGTTTGTGAACAGGTTTTGATTTTTGTTGGTCGCATGAATCAACTCAACTCAGGGACATGTGCAAGCACCGATTCTCCAAGCACTCGCTTCACACGCACGAGTCCAGAGCACAACAACATGGATTAGATGTTATCTAAAAGACCGCACGCATGGATCGTCAACAGTATCACCATCATCATCATCCTCACGGTAATTGTGCCATCCATGCATGTAATGTGGAGCGTGATTGCGTGATAATGGCGCACGATTCCGGAACCCAACTACAAACACTTTTCTCCCGTGCGGAAGTGTAGCGAATTCGGTATGTTTTTCACGACCGGAATGCGATATTGTTATGGCATGGTCCAGCATCAGCTGGAATGGAAACACCCGCAGGATCGCTATCACAAAGACGCGACTACCGTTAGCTCCTAATATAACCGACTCCTGTTAATTAACTGCGGCAACACACACACACACGCGCACATCCAGCGCAACGTTGCTCCTGCTCTACTTTTTACTCTGCCGGTGCACTTGTCGCCATCGGATCTGGCTCGTCGACGCGTCAATGACCGGGAGAGGACAGAGACCGATTCTGGAGCCGAGGCGTTCCAAGCGAGAACTCGTCGAAGAACTCGGGACCAATTATCATCCCGGTGGTAATTGTACGCAGCAACGGGGGATGGGAGAAACGAGAGCAACGGGAGCACACCACCACCATAATCTGGAGCACCTGCGGTCTTTTGAACAGCAATTTCTTCAAGTCCGATGCTTTTGGGTCCTTCGAACCGTACCGTTGGGTACGTCCTCTTTGGATGTATGCAACAAAAAAGCCATTACGCTCGGTAAACAAGGAAACCCTCATCATCAGGCAGCGCACCCGGAGTATAGCTTGAAGAGATGGCTTTCCTCGCTTTGCATCCATGCGGATGTTAACGTGGCGCTCGTTCGCTTTTTAATTCCCAACCGAACGACCGGGCTCTGTCTCTCTGACCTTCGGTACGTCTCTCTGTGCCGATAGATCTGTGGATAAACTTGAGCTTTCTGTTTAAGTTTTTTTTTGTTGTTTCGTCCTGGTCGCAAGGGGATGGTGATGCAGATGAAGTACCGAGAGAATGATAACTATTTACCGGTACGAAAAAAAAGTAGGCGAACTTTGTGCGGCTGGTCTAGGTTATGGAGCAGGCGGAGCAGGCGGTGATATGATGACAGATTATTATCTTCGGTGACAGGCGACGCCGGCTGTTTCGCATCCACCCAGACCCCTGGGAAGCCCATTTCGCTTTCTTTCTCTTTCATCTTCGTGTTTTGCTCACCTCGCTTCGGAAGGTCATCCGGTCTACTTTTTCTAGCGCAACCCATCGCGGTACCGAATAAATCATATTCAATTTATTTTACAAACAGTGATAATTAACCCAACCGGTTAATGGCTCGTTGAGTGTGTTAATCTGCAATTTACAGGTTTATTGCGGCTCCATTGCCGAAGATGGCCGTGGCGCGCGTCTCATGGCAAGCATCGAGCTTGTTTGGAACAAAAGCATCCGAAAGCGATGTGTGTGTGTTTGTTGATGGTTTGCATTAGCACCTTTCCGTTTGGCCCATTAATGGGACATGTGACAGAGGCGTTAGCACACGTCAACGGAGAAGGTGTAGTTGAAGAAATGAGCAAACGAAACTGCACAGTCATAGTAGGCTGCGCTAGCAGTCATGGTTTTATTATTCCAATGTATGTGAGGTTATGAAATCTTTCATCGATAGCTTATCGATTCGGTAAAGCGTTGAAGACAGACACACACACACAGACACAAAAAATTAAGGACGAACTCGAAACGAAAAGTGCTTCCGGCACCGGAAGGCACCAGGCCGCTACGATGACGGGGTAAAAATAGGCCTCCCTTCGCGTACGCGTCACTTTCTTCAGGTGTCGCATTTCACATGGGGCTGCAACGGTACGGAGCAGCAATGAATAGAACGATATTCGATTTCCCTGCGACAGGAAGGGCGCGCTCGCGCGCACTGTTCTAAAACCTTCGCTTCCGTAATTGAATATTATCGGCGAATGAAGTTACGTTGGGATTTTTTTTTCTCTATTCGGCGACTATTTCTAGGAAATATTTGGAAAATGAGCGGCGAGGTTGATAACCCTCACCGGGGAACGGGAGTAAATTGCGATGGAACCTGTAAACTGGCATTCGGCGCTTAGTTATCTTCAACGTAAATATTTGGACGTTATTTAGCAACTAACGATGAAAATTGAGCGTCATTAGCTTTTCTATTGAATTTTGGGGAAGCGTGCTTTGCCTGCCTGCTTTCTTCTGGGCATCACACCGTAGCAGCAAAACATCATTACCCCGATCGCTTCATCGATTTGGTTGTGTCAATCGAAATTCAACACAACATGGGCGCAATTAAATAAATTGCTATCGATTCCTCGTGCGCGTATCACACCCAATCTCCCAATCGGGTTTTACTGCCCAATTTTTGGTACTTCCGCCGCAGGGAAACCATTTGCTGATGATGCTCTGAAGCTGAGTTCTAGAGTGACGACAACTGTAGCCTTTATTTGGCCACGTGCAATCAACGCTTTGTGCCGATACGTGTGCAACAAGTGGCGCACTATCTGTTCGATTGAGAGCAAGACGCGCTCCACTACTACTACTACTACAACTACGACCACACTGTACCTTCATTTATTTATCAATGAAGCGAAGAAAACAGCACACAGCTAGTGGAGGCGGTACATCTCTCACAACTGACAAGAGTTATCGCGATTTTGTGGACATCTACAACGAAATTGTGATGTTCTCACCTGAGTTGGTGCGCTTGAGTGTGACCGCGCACCGCCACACACGTCAAATACTCGCGCACACGAAAACACACAGGTTTACAGGTGGACGTGATAAGCGTGTTGTGGGAAGTACTCTACCTGTGCGAGCCGTGAGACGTGCTGTGAGACTATTTATAATGCCCCGAGAAAGCTTCTCTGATAATTAATGGTTCAAGATGGTACGTCCGGATGACCAACCGGCAGTGCGATGACTATGAACACGGCGTCCGTCTGTTGTTATACTTGTCGTAACCACTGGTAACATTGCGACGCATGTGGCTTGTTGAGTTTGAAGTTGTCATGTTGGGTAGCAAAACATCAGTTCATCCCTTTTGCGTGTTGGTAATCGATGATTCGAAACTTGACAACTCCGCAGCTACCTGCCGGTCCATGTTCAGTTTTTGTTCCATCAGCAAAACAATTACCGGATGACTGTTTTAAAGCCAGCCAGCCAGTCCGTGTCGATGAGCCGTAGAACCGTCGAGATTCGGACACGCTACGGACAGGAATAGGTTGAAAATTGTCGCACCACACGAGCACGATTCGTCACGAGCTTCCGTTAATTTTGCATGGGGCAACTCGGCAAACATGTCAAATCTGCGATCGAACTAGTAGATCGCTCCGATCTCCTCTAATGGTTCTAATTCCGAGCGCTTTCGGTTCATGTCACTCTTGGAGCGACGCGCACGCTATGTGAAACACACAGCCCACCATAGCCTAGACCCACTTCCAGCCCATTAAACTTGAAAACACAAAATTTTGAGGTCCGGGGCCCTATCTTATCGGGTCGCGCGATGCCAACTGGCCGCGCGTTGGACGCGTTTGTGAACACCGCCACAAATGGCGCGTCTTCAGGCAACCCGGAGTCCGTGGCATGTCGATCCTTTATCTTATCGGCGGTGGTGGTACGGAAGATCTACAAGCACACGACCGCTGGAAGTCGCTCGCCGAAGGGCTTGCAGCTAGGGCGGCCTACGTCGGCGTGTCATTTCTTTATCGCGTACAGTCGCGCTCGCCATTTGTGCACTTGTTGTTACTTGCGTTTCCGAGCCTCGAAAGCCGCGAAGTAATGTCCTAATTTCATCAGTTATTTTCGTCGCCGACGAGACAGTTTGTGATAACGAAGGTCACGCTTTACAGGTGGGAAGGTACATTTTCAAACATTCCGAATTAAGAACGTTTAAATCACGTTTAACGCACTGAATGGGTGTGCCATAAATAATGCCACCTGTTGGTTGCGGATTAACTGCAACATTGTTGCAAGAAAGGCATTGCTTCAACGAAGAAAATCCGGTTTAGGAAGAACCTTCCGACACATAACCGCGCGGTCATTCGTAGAAATTGGATACAATCCCACCTGAAGCAGACGTTAAATTCATAATCTTCTTCTTAACACCGGATGCTTTTTTGCACTGCACCTTTAATTTGATTCATCTTGAGCAATAAATAAGATGGGTCATAAATTAATCCGATTGCTTCCACCGTTGCACGTATCGGGCCGTACCGAACCCGACAACGTAATCTTCTCCAGTACAGACGCATAAAAGGGAAGAAATCAACTCCACGGGATGCACATGGCGTGTGGTGGAACTCGTAACACGACTTGCCTGTACGAACGGAGCATTTGAATAAAGCTAGACATTCATCTTCGCAGAAGCGAATAACAAAACGGATGTTTTATCACAAAAAAAGACCAAACCTGTCCTCGTGCTTCGCGGCTAACAAGTGTGCAGTTTTTGTGCGATTCCAAACCCCCATCAACAAGAATTACACAAGCGATGTCAAAACGGATCAGCGGCACTAAACGGGCAGCTTTCGTGTTACGAAAGCAGCGTCTTTGAGGAGGTGTATGACAGCAAAAAATGCTTCCAAAAATCTTCAAGCATACATGCCCGTTCCAAGAATCTGGCATTAGCCCTTGTCTTGCTGTGGGGGCTATTTTTGCGCTTCCAATCCAATCCCATCCCATCCCATCCCATGTACAAGAACCTTCACTTAATGTCAAAGCTCTTCGCCAGCTTCTCACAGCAGGGGACAAAGTGGTTTAATTACAGCTGACGTAGACGGAAAACAACAACAAAAAATGCACACGACCGTAGTCATAAAGTAAACATACCTAAAAGAATCTTGCATCAAATTTATTCAAACACACTTCACTTCCACCGCGCGATCGACTGGAACGGAACATGACCCGTGCCTTGGCCATCTCGCAGCATAAAACACTGCGCGATACAAAGTAAATAAGAAAATGTAAACGTTCGTAGAAGTGTTTACCCTTATCTTTTGGCATTCCATTCTCGAAATTTTACGTATATGGCGATATTTTGAAACGATCGTTTTACGGCTGTCAAGGGCTGAAGTTTAACGTCTGATTACAATTAAATAAATTCCATATCTGTCAAACAGGTATTTGGAGGGAAATTCTCAGCAGTCACACAGTATGAGTTGCATTTTATTACGAACAAAACAAAAACAAAGCAAAACGCTCGCCCACAACACGGTCTGGTGGCGGCAGTAAAAGCCGATGACAATTACTGACCTGTCAATGTTTTCCCCAGATATAACCCCATCATTAGCGTCATATGTGCCGGTTAATCTATTAAAAGCTAATTATTAGAAAGACATCCGCGGCTTTGCACTGGAACAGTGAGATGGCACAAATACCTCGCCCACCACAGGTGCTTTGGCGAACGGTAGGCTGAAACTCTTACTTCGGCAGGTCAGGTTGTGGAGACCAACGTGTCGCGATACGATCTGATGGTTTAAAATAAAGCTATTAGTATAATAACCAGGATATTATGATATTAACCATCATGGTCAGTATTGCACAAAGAGTTACGCGTTTAATGTCCATTATTAAAATTGCATTTCAACTAAGTAAGCCATTAGTTCGCCACTTTAGAGCGTTTAAAACCGCATTAGATCACAACGAAACGTTATCCTTAATGTAGACGCGATTTTAAGCATGCCAATTTGATTAAAAAATGCTCTAAAATTAATAATGATCGCCATAAAATTACCCCAGCGATTGTTATTGGGATGTAGGAGGCTTAGTTCAACTATTTTTTGGTACAGCTGTCAGGTCCTTCGCACCCATACCAAATGTTAAACAAGCAATGGCGATACTATTCTAATCTCTAGCCTGCTCAAAATAAAAATAAGCCTAAGCCTTCAAGAACAAGTCCAAGTTGAGTAAGAGATATACCGGAGCGTTTGTAAGGTATCTCGAGCGTAAATTTATCTCAGTCGTGTGGCTTGGATTGCTGCGTATATTGGTGTCACCCTTGGGGTGGAGGTGATCCAATTCCAACTTGATGGTGAGCTGATGATGTTTCGAAATATTGTATTTATTTCCAACTCCCTTCCATCGTCACTCTTCTCACACACAATCGCGAGCGAAACACTTGTTCCAACAGTGCACACGTATGAGTACAACGCTCTCAGACAGATATGGATTTGTGAGCAATGCCTCCGGAGCACTAGGGAAGAAATCTTTACAGAAGCAAATACGTCGGTTGATGTTTTCATCACAAATGTTGACTAAGTATTGGTACTTTACACGATAGTGAACATCTTCTCCTGTTGAAAAGAGCTGCTACGTTACAATGCCACGAGTGACAACTTTTCTAGACGATACCAACCGTCTTATCTGTTCGCACCTGAGGCGAATGTTATGAAAGCCACGATCCGTACTCGACAGACGCACTTGACTTGTGGCAATGCGGAACAGCCACTGCTTTGAAGATCGCTTCCATGCGCATGTATTACATCCGTTATACACCTACATCTGATTTTGTGTACAATTATGTCCCCGCCTTTTGGGATGAAATGAGCAAAAGACAAATCTTAAATCAACACCAGCGTCAAATTGATGTCAAAACACATTCGACGAACAGATTATCTCACAACATCTCGACGCCGTGATTATCTCCAACGATTACATAAAGAAAGAAAGCAGCCGGAGGCGTTGGAGCGTACGGTGGAATAAAAATTAATTAGGCGCTTAGACATTGCTACGCCGAGGGGAACTTTTTTTTGTTTTTCGGCCGCACTAGAGTGCTCTAACACTTTATCATTTCACGCTGCTCCCACACGCACCCACCCAGGCGGGGAGGAAGCAGAGTGTGAAAAGTTCGCTCATTTTCCGCATCAGCGGGAAAAAGCTGTCCGCGGCGGTTTGAGGTTCTTTTCGGGCGAGGAGACGCGATTAAAAAGTTCCGGCAAGGATGTTGTGGCTGAATGCGACCGTTTACTTTGTGCTTCATCGACAATGGAGCTGGACGCTGGCATTTGAATTGTTTTTCCTTCAAACGCACCCCCGCTTCCCACCGAGAGGGCTATTTCATGCTGCATGTGGCCGTCTCGATGATAAAAAAACAGCAGTGGATAAAACATTATCATCGCAAGTAGAGCGTATCGGGTTCTTTTTCCGCGTAGGTGTCATCGCGGCGGGAGTTCAGCTTTATCTAGCGCCGTGTATGCGATCGACAGGCCGCACAAATAAAGCAACAGGTTCGGGGAGCGTGTTTTTGAAAGCTTCTGGGTTACGCAAAAGGTTAGGTTGATAATTACCGCCGAAGCGAGCGTACCGTGTGCGTGAGGGTTTACCTTATTATGGATACTTCGAAACACATTTAGCATACAGTCCCAAATATTTATTTGAAACCATCGAACGTGTAACTTAAGTGAAAGTTAACATTCATCGACTGAAACAAATGAGAAATGGGTGGAAAACCCATCAGATAGTAACCCCACAAGAGCTCGAGACTCCGTCGTGATGGTAATAAAAAAATTCAAATTAATCTACCACCAGCGAATAATACAATTTGCATCCGGAAGGCTTGGCACGACCAATGGGCATGACGGACGAGAAACGACAAAAAAAAACTGTCATACCATTACGCGTTTGTCTGCTGGAAAGTAAGAGCGGAACTAGCGCGGTAGCAGTATTTGTTACTGTCGTAATAGTGGTAGTAGCAGTAGTGGTAGTAGTAGTAGTGGCAGTAGTTCCCGAAACGAAAGTGACAAACGTGGCTCAACGCATGTCACAGGCGTTCCAGGGCTGCAAGATTTATGAGAGTGAATTTTTCATTTCGCTCCTGCTCTGCCGCAAGGGAAAGCCGAAAAACAACGCGCCCGTGTATTTAGAATAATGATGGAAGGTAGCAAGCAAAAAAAAAAACAAAACACCGTCCGTCGACAGAAAATGGCGGAATGGTGCGCCAAAAGGCGAAAATGAAAACGCAGTTCTTTTAAAGAACCGTGCGTGGAATGAAAACGCCAGCAAAAAACACACAGACACATAACCTCAAACGGAACATTGCGGAACGCAACCGACGAGCTAATGAAACGTGCAAAATGTGTGTGCATGTGTACGTGGGTCTTTAGTACCAACACAAACACACCCCCGGAGTGGGCCACACGTTAGCCTCCCAGTGGTGGAATTCATTAAAAGGTTGCACGGGCTGGCAACGGAAAAACAACGCCACGAAGCGAAACCTAGAACGAACGCAAAACTTCAACCAGCATGGGTTTACCTTTGGGAAGTGAGGGTTCGGGAGCGGCTAGCGCAGGGGGTGGTTGGAGGGAACCGCACAACGATCGTGACGAAAGACTACACCACCCAGCAGAAGCTCTCCACACAACGCACACCACGATCGCGTACCTCGGGCCTACGCTCGGGCGATCTTCTTCGCGGGACAATTTTGCGACACATGTCATGTCATGACTGGGAAGTTCTGGAGTTACGCTTGGCGGTGCAAAAACTCATGTCACCGGGCGCCTCCCGTCGACGTTACCCTTGACTGAGTACGAAGCGCACCGCCCGTGGTCCAGAACCTCCGCCAGAAGCGAACGCTCCCATGGCTCGATCGTGCGCCGGTTGCGGTTGATCGCGTTGAGGTTAGGTTTAGTTTTGCCATCGGTGGACACTTTCGCCCGCGTGTGCCGGTAAGCGAATTAGCCAACTGACATCGATGCCGGCGAATGGTGGTGAAAATGGTGAAAGTCCACACCAGCGGGACAATGTGACACCGAAACTATTGGCGGAGTGCGGTGAAATGGAAAATATGTCTCGGAAAAACTCCGTACGCAGTGACCGCAGCGCGCGGTAACTAGATTATGCTTGACGTTGGTGCCGTTGTCTTCGATTACTGAGTGCGTTCACGGGCACACGGCTCGTGGATGGTTTCACTTTCCTACTGAGGTGAGGTGAGCTTTTTTCACGTCTATGTTTGAGGTAACTAGAGCGATATGGTGAATAATCAATTTTTGCGCTCCTCTAAACTAATCAAGCGAAGCTCCAGGGTCGATGGATTGGTTTCAAGCTGCGCCTACTTTGATACGGCTTCCGCTGGGAGCCGTGTCAGAGCAAAGGCACAGGCGCGAAGGCGGAAATCTAAGCAAGCCACGGCCACGTACGGGCTTTTTGGATTACAACATCTCAAGCTTTGACAATAAGTTTATCTACCCTCGCGGAGGGTGGTTAGAGTTGATAGCATTGTGCAGCGAATTGCAATGAGCGCGACGCTCGCACAGATCTGAAATGCATATCTGGAGGACGGACACAGCGCTGGAGCGCGCGTTCGATAAGGAACCTATGACGAATTAAGTCGTGACTATTCCACAGGCTAATCATTTGGCGAGATAATTCGATGGTCTACGACAGTTGTTCCCATGTGTGTTCCAAGCGTATCACACATACTGCTGAACGTTGCGATAAGCACAGGGAAGAAGAGAAGTGTCCATCCTAGTTATGCGTGGAAATCCCACATCCAAATGCCAGCAAGTCTTCTGATCAAGTTGTCATCGAGAGTCGGAGATGAACCTCGTGGATGGCGCACTTGTTGAACCTGTCCAGCAGTACTTCAACACAACGCAAGGGTACACAACCTCTCCGCGGAGGGTTTGCCGAAGTCACTCGCCATTTCATTAGCATAAGCAAACAATTAATCGCAGCCCCTGGTTGGTTTGGATGTGCCAATCGTGCGTATGGAAACGTCACGGCGAGAACTCTTTCCCTCCGCAACGGGTCGGGAGCACGCGACTCGAGCTTGTAGATCGTTTCGATACGAACGAACGAGGGAGAAACCTCAACAAGGTCCAACTGCATAAAGCCTCCAATGGCCGCTGCGAGAAGCGGCGTAGAAGTTCACGATAATAAATCATGTATAATTTATAGAACACATAGAGCCAACCACACACACACACTCCGCAGCGGAGTAGTAGCTGTGCATCAAGACGAACAAAACAACGCTGTGGAGGAAGAGTGCGAACACGCGTCTCGGCTAAAATGTTGTAATTAACCACACAAACCCGCTTCCCGACTTGTTGCGGCGTGGTTTTGGCGCGGGGGCAATTAATCAGCGAACAGCAACAACCTGCTCTAGCCCGCTCGAGAAGAGTAAGAGTGAACTTCTTTTCAACGCCAAGAACAGGCCGGGGACGGATCGAATTGATTCGCAATCCGACTACGGTCGATTGGTGTCACATTGGGTGTACGGGCGAAGGGAAGTTATTTCTCAACGACGACATCTTTACACTGCTCGAGATGTCTGCACGCTCTCTACGGAGGCTCTTCCAGCAGGCGTAGGCTTTACTTGACGTGTTTTACGAGCCCGACTTTTGTTGATGTTATTCGAATAAAGCCTATGTTGTTTATGGCCCCCTGTTTACACCTGTCTGTTTATGGTTGTAAAATCCAAACAAGCCCGATCCATCATATCAATCAGTGACAGATCTAGCTTCCGATGGCCCATTCCGCCCGTTAGTCACGGATGCATAAAAAGAAGCAATAAACGTACGGCCCGTTCCGCCCGGCAAAGGGCACCACCATAATAATCAGCGCTTGCAAGTATGCAAGGAAACCTGGTAATGATATTGGTTCTCCTGCAAGATGATGATAGTCCGGCCCGGCCCCAACTCTTGAATGGGCCGCACGTGACTCTCGGCGGGCCACGATCGTCATGGAGGAGGCTGCCGGCATCGAAAGATGGAATAAAAACACAAACATACCGAAGAGGCCGCACGCTCGGCGTGGTGTTAATTGATTAATCACTTCGTTAGGCAGCGATTTAATGCCACCGTGCTGTGCAACCCGGTACAGCCCGGGAGGTCAAGTCCATCCAGACTCCAGCGGCGCGGCGCTCGACTCGCACCGAGATTTATCGATGTCCAATCGCGTTCTGATTGCAGTTTCACTTGCCAGAGAAAACGCTCAGAGCACATCGGTACACCGGAACGAGGTCGCCGAGCTGGACGGAGGACGTCCCAAAAGCCCACGGTGCTTTCCGTTCCGTTTCAATGTCATGACGCTGGACGCATTAAGTAACGGCTTGTACGAGTGTGGCGCTGTTGCATGTTTGCATGCTGTGACGTACACGGTAGCATTAATTGAAGACTTGTGTACACACGCGCGGCCACACACGCGCGCACACACACATACAGTTGCAGTAACCTCGATGTGGACGCTTTGGAACGTTCGGGAGACGAGCACGAGAGCATGGCGGTAAATAACGACAATTGCCTCGATGTTGCAGCTATTTATTTGTGTGTTTTATGCGACAGCGATCGTCTCGCGGGCGGTCACATGGCGCTTGGCTCCATTGAACGAGAGAACGGCTCTCCTGTGTGTGTGAGTGTGTGGAGCCAGTGTGCGCCGAGATTCATAATTGCTTTATGGATAGTTGACTCGGTTTCCTCCGGTGCTCAGGTCTCCGGCGTGCTTTCATGTGGCGGTGGTTTTCTGTTTATGCCGACCGTGCTGTTCTGCTCGTAAATGTCATGTTCTGTTAAATATCTATGCTAGAGCTCACCGGAATGGGGCATTTATTCTTGCGCCTGTAAAGGTAACAATTAGGTTACGTCGAGATCTAAGCGCACTAAACACGTGTTGAGTCTCGATGAAACCGGCGCCATAACAGAGCCATTTAAATGGCAGAACGATCGTCATTGTACGTCGCGTTCCGTGACGCGTTCCAAAACTCTCACTCAAACGAGCCCCGTTGTCCTCCAGCTTCAGTTACACAGTACCTTCCAAGCATTGACATTGAGATTGACAACGGCGTCGGCCGAGAGCGGCTGTTTTTCGGGGAAAATGGTCTCTTTTCTGTGCCGGGCGGTTAAAGCAGTTTCGGTGGGTTCGATGGGTGGCATCACGAACGAGAGACAAGGTCCCGGAAGGAGCGAAATTGACGGTGATGGTCTAACTGGGTCGTTGACAGAAGTGTCCGGGCCAGCTGGACGAACCGCTCACTGAAGCCATTAGCGTGTTGTTGAATTATTTTTAATAATTCCGAAATGTAATAATAATGAAATGTGTTCCGAAATGTGAAAATGTAAACTCAGCAACAGTTTTATGGTAGGTAGAAATATTTTCCTCGTAAACATGGTAATGATCCAATATTGTGGACGATTTTTTTCAAAGAACTGTGGAATGTGACAGTCTTCTTCGAGTCGCGTTTTTGTCATTCGGTTACAGACTATAAGATCACGATATTGAATTATATCGTGGACATACAGAGCAGAAGGTTAATAGAAATTAATATCAACGTGTGCCAAATTGGCATTGACCTATGTGTACAGCAACGAACGTGGCGGATACTACGATTTGGTTGCATAGATTTGTCAGGAAATACCTCAGGTTGCTTATATTTGTCAGGAATTCGATTAGTGTACAGTTCATCGCGCGTGGCACTGGTTGCCAGGGCTGCTGTCTCTCTACTCGTTTTGCTTTCTTTTCCACTAACTTTTCATCTCATTTCTTCCTCGTCGTTGGCTACATTAGTCTATTTTATCAATGTTTCGAAAACACCAACTTACCTTCCAAGTAGTAGCCTACTACGCCGCTCTTTGTCACCAGCAGCTGTCAAACTGTTTTGACACGTTGTATCAATTATATCTTCTAGCTTCTGGCACACAACACACACACACACACACACACACTGAAAATTCACGCTACACCTGATTAGGCTGTATCACAGGAAAAAAATGAAAAAAAAAACTTTTAACGGACCGGCCACGATGACTTTTGCGTTTTTTTTTTCGTTTCGTTGAGTGACGGTATTTGTGCGCTCCCCTTTTTCGCATTACCGATGCACTTCCCGATGCGCGCTGCACATGCACAAAGTAGCGGCATCCAGCACGGTAGCCGCCAACGGTAACCACCCACCACCCCCCGGCGAACCGGGCCCTTTCCGGGACCCTTCGCTTGTCAGTGCACGTTGCACCTGACACACGCCGTGCGCCCAGGGTGCATCTTATGCATGGGCACGAAATTAGCACACACACACACACACAGCGCCACGGACAGGCCGGCACACGCTACTTTGATGGATAATCGTGTAGCGAACGTGTTTTTTGTTTCGTTTTTTTGTTGGCTACTTACTGCCCAGGGCTTCTGATGTGCGTTTTTTTCTGCTTTGCTTTGCCCGTTGACTCCCAACCGCGCCACCCACCCACCCTCACAAACGCACAAACACATACACAAATTGCACAAACTGCAGCACCACACAATGTTGTCGGCGTTTCAAATTCCTACCCTTAAGCTGTGAGTGTGTGCATGCGTTTGTGTGTATGTTACGCAAGTAATTCTTGTTTGTAATTTCGTTCACACGCGCGTCGTTCACGGATGGTGTTCTAATCGCGTATCGAATCGATCGATGATGCTCTAGAAAGTGTGCGGTGCGGAAAGACGAGACACTACTGGGCGTGAGTGTGTTTCGGTGGGGGTGGTGGAATGTTGGTTAAACGAAGAAGACGAAAAAACAGCTTTCGATATCGTTTCGGAGTTGTTTTTTGCGTATTTGCTTTTGGCGTTATTTTCTACGCTGTGTTCTTTCCATGGAGACACACACGCGCGCGCACACGTACACTGCAAGTTTTCACACCTCCCACCCAGCGCGCTGGGGGGTGGGGGGTGGCCTCCATCGACGCACACAGCGCGGCTGGGAGGTTATGTTTTTCGCTACCATATGTTATCGCTCAACCTCCCTCCCGGGCACCGCGAACGTTTTTATCACTTATCGCGCTGCACTCTGGCCGTGGGAGGATGTGGGGGGAGACTACCCGCGGCACACATACACCCCGGCACACACACACACAGAGTCGAGCGAGGTTTTCGCGCGCGTTTTGCACGCTCACACACAAACTCAGCCCGGCTGCAGATTGAAAATATGTTTTCACGATTTTTCTTACCCTTTTCGGCCACGTTCCTGCACGTTGCACGTTATCGTGGTTGAATTTTGCGCGCTGCCTATCACCGTGTGTTATTCGCACCTACAACACCACGCGACCACGATCGTACTCGGTCGTATCGGCCACGAGCTGGACACACAAACCCGCGCGACACGACGACGATCCGCACGAAATACACGCCGAACGATGCGCGCTCTTTCTCTCTCTCTCTCTCTCTCTCTCTTGCGGGGGGAAAAACGCAAACAAACAACCGGGTGACACGCACGCATCCGTTACGGGAAAAGCTCGCCACAACAGAGAAGCGCGAAAAAGGCACTCACAAGCAGGCACGCACACTCCCGCAGCCCGCTCGGATGATACACGGCGACGGGAAAAGTGAAAACAAACCACCAACACCACCACATCACAGTAGGCGCACTTTCATGCTCTCCCGGCTCCCGCTCTCGCCAACGGGGGGGGGGAGGGTTGCTCGTGCGGGAAAAATCATCCGAAGGTTTCGGTGTGCTTCGTCGGTACGCGCGCGGAAAAACACTGCTCGAGAAGGCACTGCTGCTAAAGCACTCGGTTTGAATCGGGCGCGGCACGTGTTTCCGGTGGCATGCTGCACACACGCACACAAACTCTCTCTCTCGCTCTCTTTCTCGCTTCGATAGCGGTTGCACTACATTTCAGCTAATTTTAATTCTCTAATAAATTCACTTGGTTAACTTTCAGTGTCGATATGTATGAATTTGTCGAAACATACACTTTCTTTGTCAGACACAAATCAATTTTTTGTTCTGCTGGTTTCCTTTCCACCCAATGACAGCCGCTGCAGCCGGTACAGCCGGCCGTTTTCGTTCTGTTTACCGTTTTCCACTTGAGCACGCCTCGAGTTTTGCGGTGCAAGCGAAGTGTTCGATGACGAAAAACCAACAGCTTTTTTCGGTTTAGCTGCTTTCCCCAGACACGGCACGTAAAATTCTAACTTCCTCGCATATTCTCACTCGTTTCCCTCCCGCTAAAGTCTTCGCCCCTCGCGCACTCTTTTTGTACTACTTCACGAACTGGCACACACAGTTTTCACTCGATCGGTCTGTTTTCCTCCGGCGCGCGTACGCGTGAAAACGGCCAAACGGTTGGAGCGCGACTGCAAACGGTCCGCTCGCGGCAACGGCATGTTCGAAAATGACGCGGCGCGCACAGTGCTCGCTTAGGCTGGTGTCACTGCTCCGGCGCGCGCAATGTTTTCGGAACTGCTGCCAACATTTCGTGTGGGATTTGACAGATCACATCGGAGGTGCGATTTCGACGTACGACGGCACATGTGATGCTATCTTTTATAGGCCAATTGCACTTGGTAGTTTTGGATGGAATCAGGCTATCAAAAAGCTACTTTCGCCATACAAAAGTAGATTTTTGACAGCCAGATTCCATCCAAAACTACCATGTGTAATTGGGGTGTTATTGTTCGCAGCCGGTGGGGGGAAATCAATTTTGACCGATTTTGATTCTCATTTTCCATAGTACACCTTTGGGCGACAGTGGGATAAAGAGCTTGTAATGAAAGAAATCAAAGTGCTTGTATGGCAATCGTACATTTAGTTGATAGTCACAATAATGGAAATGCTTCTAAGTATTTCGAAGTTAATGATGTAAATTATGTTGAAATAAAATTGTGATACTTTTGGCTTTGGCGGTTCTTTGGGACTTGCACATTATTATCAACAAATTGTAGGTGATGTTTTTTTATGAAATCTTCACTGTTTTGAAAAAAAACTTACACTTTTGAAGTATGGTCAAACAAATGGATGGAATGCAAATTTGTACATTGGTTCGGAAAATATTAATACACTATTTGAAATACAAGCACAGAGTGTGCCTAGCTCCGGCCAATTCGGACAAATTCTCGAGCTTTCTATGACTACAAACTGCTCGAACAGCACCATTGATGGGGCTTTCAACTTTCACGCTCTTGAAACATTTCGTAGCTTGTTGAAAGATTTCAATAAACGAATTGTTTATTTGAAAGCAATTGCTTAAAAACCAACTAGAATGCTTATTTAAGTTGATTTAACATCGCATGCTAACTTAATAGCTCGAGCTATTTAATTTGAATGATACTTTTTTCCGCGTCTTTGAATGAAATATGTTTTAAAATGAAAAACAAAAGGTTATAATTTTGTTTCTTTAAATTAGTGATAGCATCGTTGGGAGACATTGTGTTTAAATGTACTCTGTAAAACAAACCGAAAAGCTAGTAATTTTTTCGCCGAGCGTAAAGCGGCGAGGTCGGTGTTTCGTTTTGTTTCCGCGTAGTATTAACACTTCTTCAAGCAATAAACCATATCTCAAATTGTAACCTTTTCAGCGCGTTGTATGGTAATCATAAATGATGCAATGACGGCTTCCTACAAAGTGATACAAAAGCCATAAACGTCTAATAAATTCATCACATTTGATGATAACCGAAGCGGTGAGAAAGATTATACCTTTGTCGCATTATATCATGCTTTCTAATATCGTCTTTATTCCAATGTTAAGTATATAAACAGGATGAGCATAACCTTCCTAAACTAACTACATACGAAGCAACGGATGCTGTGATAACGGAATTGTGAGAAAATCGTGATGTTGAGAGAAAACCAGGTTCAACTTTCATTTCGTTGCAACATTTTCTACAATCCACTAGCTGATTTTAATACCCTATCCAATGTTTCCCGGCGGCAATGAATCACCGCCTAGATCAATAGGTACAGAAGGTTTTTATAGTTGTTTTCAGAAATTTTCTACGGCATTTGAGCAAGCTACACAATTTCACAATAATGCTCATATACTCGCCATTCTGACCAGCGACAAAAAAAAACCGACAGTCTTATCGCTTCTGGGTAAATCTTAAAGCAGCAAGTCGTAACAAAGCGCGCGAGTGGGTTGTCGATAATATTCAACCGTGGTCTAATCATTAATCAGACGTGAACCATAAAGATAAAAACGAACCGAGACAAGCTGTGTTTGTTCGACGATTTGGTAAATTAGGATGGCACACGTATGGCACATGTTTATTTCGTGGAAACACTCTCCCATTTGCTTTAAAACTAGTTCCTATCGTTAATTATGCTAGCTGAACACATCCAGACCAACATGTGCGGTCGGTCGTTAACTTACAATGCCGGCATTCTTCGCCATGCTGAAGAAGATGGAGTCTCTGTTCGCTAGCAGGTTCTGAGGCGAGTCACACTCGGCTACGAGACCTTTGTCCAGCACAAGGACACGATCGGAATCGAGGATCGTGTTCAATCGATGTGCAATGGTGAGAATTGTGCAGTCGGCGAACTCCGTACGGATGGTTTTCTGTTAAAAACAAAATAAGTTATCAGTTTTCCACACATATCATACAGAGAGATGAAGCATACCTGAATCAAGTCATCCGTTTCCAAATCTACCGCCGCCGTAGCCTCGTCCAGAATCAACACTTTCGTCTTACGAAGAATTGCTCTCGCCAAGCACACGAGTTGTCTCTGACCTACGGAGAGGTTCTCTCCGTTCTCAGCGATCTCATGATCCAGTCCCGCAGTAAGACCCTTCACAAACGTCTTCAGATGGGACAGTTCGAGCGCCTTCCACACTTGATCGTCACTGTAGCTCTTGAAGGGGTCAACATTGTCACGGAGAGTTCCAGAGAACAGGACAGGATCCTGAGGAATGATGGTCAACCGACTACGCAGTTGATGAAGACCCATCTGGGAGATATCAAGTCCGTCGATAACGATCTGTCCACCGGCCGCTTCAACAATTCTGTAAATAGTTATGGACATAAGCATATTGTTGTTTCTCAACACGCTTCTGCAATATCTCATTTAATTAACTTACCTGAAGAGACCAAGTGTAAGACTGGACTTGCCAGCACCCGTTCGGCCAACGATACCGATCTTTTCACCACCTCGAACGTTGAGCGAGATGCCTCGAATGACCAGATCGAGACCCTCGCGGTACCGGATCTGATAGTCCTTGAACTCGACCTTTCCTTCCGCAGGCCAGGCCTTGTCTACCGTGCCCTTCTGCCAGTCGGCCTCTCGTGGAAGCACCGTGTACTCCTCCAAACGTTCGATGGCTACGATGTTCGTCTCGACTTCAGCCGTCATACGCACCAAGAAACTCAACACGTTGGAAATCTGTAGAGCATAACTGATAGAGAGTCCGACCGTCGCCTGCCCGATGGTGTCCCGGGCCAAGATGGCGAACAGAGCCGCAAACAGGATAACTAAACTGCCGATCATCTCCAACCGAACGCCCAACCAACGGTTGGCAAGAATCGTTGGGTAAGTCACCAGCTGATTGTAATCCACTCGGTGTTCCGACTCCTTGATGAACCGTTCCTGCTGTCCGTAGGCGCGAATCGTCGACTGCCCACCGATACTCTCTCCGAAGTGCGAATAGATCGGACTTCTCGTGACGGATTCCAACCGTTTCAGCTGCCGTGACGTTTCAATGTAGAAACGCTGCACGAAGTAGTAGATCACCATCAACGGTGGGACGATGGCGAGGAAGATCGGCGTAGAAATACCGATCACCACGAACACACCAATGACGCTGAACAGCATCAACAACCAGGCACGAATCGTTGCCGGAAGAATGTTGTCCACGACGTCCACGTCTTTCGAGAAGCGATTGATGATTCGACCGAGCGGTGTTGTGTCGAAGAACGACATGGGCATGTGCAAGGAGCTTTCCAGCAGCTTATTGTGCGACTCTTCAGCAGCCTTCAAGCAACCCAGCGCAAGGAGAACGGATCCAATGAATAGCGCAATCGATTGCACTCCTCCGAGTGCTCCGTACACGCCGAGATACATATCTCGCACCGAGGCATCAGTAATCGCTTCAGGATCTTCGGACCAATCCGTGAGCCACATGCTGGAGTAGATACCACTGCCCTGGTTGATCGCACTGAACACAACGGACCAGAAACCGAACTGGAAGCCGATGGCAGTGACGTACTTCTTGTAGACAGCCCATGTGACGGCACCGGTTGCAGACTCTTCCTTCTCAATGAGCGTGGCCTTATCCAGATTCTGAATGATGGGCTCTTCCTTTTTGGAGCTTACTCGCGACTCCTGCCGGCTGATGCGCTTCTTACGCTGGCTACCATTACTTCCATTCGATCGGTTGGAGCGTACAGACAAGGTGCGTTCGACGATACGCTGGGCCGTTTCATCCTTGAGCGATTCCTGGATGAGCTTGATTTCTGGTGAGGAAACAGTAAGATTAAAAGTTTGAATGAGTTCTGTAGAGGAAGAAGCCAGATTAAACAACATTCTTTTTTGGGGGATCGGTCTGCCTCAACCTACCTTCCTCATCGGAATCATCGAGCTCCTGAATGTGCTGCGTAAGGAATTCGGCGAAAGCTCCCTTCTGGTCGAGAAGTTGTCTAGAGGAAGATCAATCCATTACACATTTAGCAATCGAAAAAAAAAAAATCAATGTTATTACTTACTGGTACGATCCGCTCTCTGAGATCTCTCCATCCTTAACAACAAAAATGTTCTCCACAAATGGCAAGTATGATATGCCATGCGTTACCAGCAATCGGGACTTGCCGACAAGCATTCCCGACGGTCCGATCACCTTCTCGAAGATGTGCTTTCCCACATGAGCGTCTACGGCGCTGAGCGGGTCATCAAACAGGTAGACCTCAGCATCGGCATACACGGCACGGGCCAGCGCGACACGCTGCTTCTGTCCTCCCGAAAGATTGATTCCTTTCTCACCGATCTCAGTCGTGTCTCCACCGGGGAGCATCTCCAGATCGGGTTTCAATGCGCAGCACTCAATCACATTGTCGTATTTCTTCTGATCGAACGGCTTACCGAAGAGAATGTTGTCACGAAG
>KB673423.1:4276438-4287243 GCA_000349145.1 Anopheles dirus
TACCGGATCTGATAGTCCTTGAACTCGACCTTTCCTTCCGCGGGCCAGGCCTTGTCTACCGTACCCTTCTGCCAGTCGGCCTCTCGTGGGAGCACCGTGTACTCCTCCAAACGTTCGATGGCTACGATGTTCGTCTCGACCTCAGCCGTCATACGGACAAGGAAACTAAGCGTTGCTGATATCTGCAGAGCATAACTGATGGAGAGTCCGACCGTCGCCTGCCCGATGTCATCTCGGGCAACCATTGCAAACAGTGCGGCAAAGAAGACGACCAACGCTCCAACCAACTCCAGTCGTACAGCGAGCCACCGGTTAGCAATGATACTTGGGTACGAGGTCAGTTGATTGTAGTCCACACGTTGCTCGGATTCGTTCATGAACCGATCTTGCTGCCCGTAGGCACGGATCGTACTCTGTCCCGTGATACTTTCTCCGAAGTGCGAATAGATCGGACTGCGCGTAACCGACTCGAGACGTTTCAGCTGCCGCGACGTAGCGATGTAGAACTTCTGGATCAAATAGTACACGACCAGGAAGGCAGGTACGACGGCCAAGAAAATGGGTGTCGATATACCGATGACAACAAACACACCGACCACGTTGAAGAACATCAGCAACCAGGCACGAATGGACTGCGGCAGAATGTTGTCCACCACGTCCACATCCTTGGAGAAGCGGTTCATGATACGACCCAGCGGGGTGGTGTCGAAGAATGACATCGGCATGTGCATCGAGCTTTCGAGCAGGTTGTTGTGTAGTTCCCGAGCTGCACGTACACATCCGAGGGCGAGTGTGATCGAAGCGATCAGTAGCGCAATCGATTGAGCGCCTCCAAGACCACCGTACACGCCAAGATACATGTCCCGTACCGAGTTATCCGTTGCCGCTTCGGGATCCTCAGACCAATCCGTTAGCCATATGTTGGCGTAAATCGATGCACCCTGATTGATCACGCTGAAGAAGATCGACCAGAATCCGAGCCACAGACCGATGCCCTTGAAGTATTTGACGTACACCATGTAACCAACAGCGCCCGTTGCAGATTCTTCCTTCTCAATCAACGTCGCTGCCGACGCTTGCTGAGGGGCTGGTTCTGCTGCCCGGGGTTTGTTGCTGTTTCGGGACTCGGCCCGGCTAACGCGCTTCTTGCGCACACTACCATTGCTGCTACCCGAGCGCTGGGATCGTGTGGACATGGCTCGCTGTACAATCTTCTTACCCTCGCCGTCTTTCAGTGCTTCCTGGATCAGCTTCAGCTCGTCCTCATCCTCATCGTCCATTTCTTGAATGTGTTGCGTAAGGAAGTCGGCGAAGGCTCCCTTCTGGTCTAGAAGTTGCCTGATTGGAAAGCAAAAATTAGATGTTATTGTTCTGCATATGCTTCAAACCTTCGTCGAAACTTACTGGTATGATCCGCTCTCCGAAATCTCTCCATCCTTCATGACAAAAATTTCTTCCACGAATGGGAGGAACGATATACCGTGCGTAACTAGCAATCGGGACTTTCCGACAAGCATTCCTGTCGGTCCGATAACCTTCTCGAAGATGTGCTTTCCTACATGGGCATCCACAGCGCTGAGCGGGTCGTCAAACAGGTAGATCTCCGAGTCAGCATACACGGCACGAGCCAGTGCGACACGTTGCTTCTGTCCACCGGAAAGGTTGATTCCTTTCTCTCCGATCTCAGTCGTATCCCCGCCGGGGAGCATCTCCAGATCGGGTTTCAGTGCGCAGCACTCGATCACTTTATCGTACTTTGCCTGGTTGAAGGGTAGTCCGAAGAGAATGTTGTCCCGA
Source organism: Anopheles dirus (assembly GCA_000349145.1). Taxonomy (NCBI): domain Eukaryota; kingdom Metazoa; phylum Arthropoda; class Insecta; order Diptera; family Culicidae; genus Anopheles; species Anopheles dirus. Next base: position 4,278,236 of record KB673423.1, read on the forward strand.
AGCGTCGCGTTCTGGATCCATGCCTGCTGCGGGACGTACGCGATCGAACCGTCCGTGTTGACCGATCCCTTCATTTTCTCCATCTCACCGAGCAGAGCCGAAATGAGTGAGCTCTTTCCGGTACCAACTCCTCCCACGACCGCGGACAGCTTTCCGCGGCGTAGTGCAACGTTCATGTTCTTCAGAGTCGGTGCATCGTCGCCCCAGGAAAACGTGCCATCTTTCACCTCCACCGCATTTTCACTCTTGTTGCGTGTCACGTTGTTCGGGTCGAGCTCCTCACTGTTCATGAACTTGTCGATACGCTTGATCGAGACCCACGCCTGCATCGCGAACGTTATCATCATCGGGAACATAGCCAACGGGAAGCGAAGGATGTTGAACAGTGCCAACGCCACGAACGCTGTCTGCGGATCGAGCACGTTCTCCTCGTCGACCATCACAAACACCGCGAACGATGCCAACGTCACCAGGAACGGTGCCATCGTCCAGACGAAGTACGTTCCGGCACCATAGTACGCGGCTCGTTTCAACACGTCCAGCTCCTCGTTACGCACCGTCACGACCGTGTCCTGGAAGCTCGGTTCCCAGGCGTACAGCTTCAACACTTTAATGCCGCCGAGAATCTCGTTCATCTTCTTCACACGCTCGTCCTTGATTTCCATCTGCTCCACTTGCAAATCACGCATTCGCGTGGCGATGAAGCCCGTGATCGGGATCATGATAACCATCACACCGAGTCCGGCAAATACGGCCGGCCCGAGCAGCTCGTACAGCAGGTAGATACAGAGCGCAATGATCAGGGGCGCTGACCACAGCACGTGCAGGTAAGACGTTAACTCAAAGAAACGCTGCGCATCTACAGCCATCAGGTTGACGATTTCTCCGACGGTGGTGTCTTTCTTAGCGAAGCTGGAAATTCGCAGCGCCTTGCGGTAGATGGCACTGATCAGTCCCGTACGAATGCGGAACCCGACGAGGAACGTCCGGTGGAAGTATTGACCGTTGAACAGTGCAATCAGCAGCGAGGTCAGGAACAGACCGAGAGTAATGATCATACCCTTCCAGAACGGACCATCCAGCGCGATCACAGCCATCATCTCCTGCATCAGATACGGCGAGGCGAACTGTAGCCCAGAAATGGCAAACTGCAGCATTCCTGCGAACCAGAACGGTCCACCGTAAGCCTTCACCATCGCCGGCAGCACGGACCCATTCGTCGCTGCGTTCGGTTTGTACACGAGCCCCGCTTTGCCAGCCTTCTTGTCAGCCGCTATCTGCTTCCGACGACCTTTCTCCACACTCTCGAACCAGTACTTGTCGAACGGGGGCACCAATGCGCGTGACGTATCTTCCGGATTCAGATCGTACATATCGTCGTCGGTGAGTGGCTTGCGGAATCCGCGCCAGGCGTAGGAATCAAAGTACAGGTAGAACAACCGCGAGAAGAAGCTGGAGCGCAGCTCGGGGTTGGGATTCTTTAGCTTTTCCCACTCGCTGTAGCGTGGTTCTTTGTCCGGGAACAGCTCGAGCAGCAGCACCACACAGAGGAACGTGTACTGGATCGTGTAGCTGATGAACTGGAACTCGGCAAAGTCTCCCGTGCCGGAACCGCGTATCTCATGCAGCTGCGCTTCCGTGCGCATCTGAATGATGCCGAAGAAGGCCTTCAGGAACCAGAAGATGAACATAGTGCCGGAGCTGCGAACACCGTACTTGCGGTAGAAAAAGTACAGCGCGAGTACCATGATCTGCAAACAAAAACGTGATAATAAGCGTACTAGTTCCCGCAACGAGGCGTTTCGCTCGGCTTACATAAGCGAGTGCATTGAAGATGGCCACCAATATCTGTACATCAAACACATCCGGTTCGTCCAGGTTCTGTACGACCACACCGAGATCGACCCAGGACATCACCATCAGTGCGAACGTGAAGCCCATCTTCGTCAGGTTGAACCAGTTCCACGGTATATCCCGATACCGGCTGGTCAGCATACGGAACACCTCGTAGATGGAAAAGATGAACAGAAAGAAGCACGGTGTCCATTGCAGGATGATCCGCTGGAAGCAGAAGGTCAGATCGGGGTTCTCCTCGCGCCATGTGAGGTCATCGTCCTGGAATCGATGAATGATTGTGATGAGAATAGCGTATGACACAACCCGCACTGCCGGCTGTAAAGCTAATCTTATCGCACTATTTATGGTACGCGTTGTTCAAGGTTCACACGAAATAGCCCGAAATTTGCTCAATATGGAGAAGAATTCCATTTATGACACTGCCACGGCCACGCAAACAGGGCTGCGCTTCTTCCTAAAAAGGGCGTATTGGGATATCGTCCCAAGGTTAATACGTCAGCACGCGAGGGGTTCGATTTTTGAAATTCATCGTTCACTAATCCTTCCAGTAGACACGTATTATCGATATCGTCGCCAGCGCTAATGCATGATTCACCACGCGCGGCGTTTCATTTTTATCACTTGTAGATATCGATAAATCTTATCACCACCTAATGCTGCACATCTTGATCTAAGGAAAGACCATTGAATTTTTGACTATTTCTAGAAACTTGTCCGAATTTCGGGATATATTCAGTGAAACCGTAACAAAATCACCACAAATGTGCCCAATATTGTTGAAAAATCTTCACTTACCCAAAAGGGACCACCACAGAACTCTTCGAATGTCATTTGGAGTCCACTTCCAACACTATCGAATTGATCATTCACTTGTCCCTGCGCGAACAACCGCTCTTACGAACTATTCACCAAGATTCGTGTCGCCGTTCTGGGCGCCACAATAGAACGTGCACCACTGTGTAGTCTAGTTTGGCTCTAGTTCTAGTTCACACCCACGAGAGTTCTTCTGCGTGCACCGAGGTCGGTCCTCACCGTTCCAAGTTTACTAGTCAACTGATTCAACCTGATCACGCAACGGGGGTTAAAATATAATTGACACCGTGCCGTGTATCGGCCCGATAAGGTATCGAATACTAGTGCGACCGCGCGGCTGATGTGTGCGGATTTGTTGTGCATGTGTGGAATATCCGGAACCGTCTGTTGCTGGCAACGATCTCGGAATGCCGCAGGTGGCGAACGTTTTGGGACTGATATTAACATATGCTTTCTAAACCCATCTTTGTTGCACCTTCGTCCGCTTACATTTAGTAGCATTAAAGCATAACTGTTCATGTTGGGTACCAACACACTGAAACCCAGCAAAAATGTGCTGAGCATTGGATGAGTCGATCCATGCGATAAGCAGGTAGCGATTTACAACGAGCACCACCGATAAGATCGGCCTATGTCGGTGGGCCCTATAATCACCAACATCGGTGCTTTTTCGGGAATGGTTTGGAAAGGGCGATGCAAGTCATGCACCAATCATCGCACCTATCGGCTCACCCCCTACGCACGATAAGGCAGAGTGTTCCGAGTAAAACAGTAAAAAAACCTGACCAAATAAAGAGCATCGAGGTTGGGCGTGTTTGAGCGTGGTGCTGGCGGAATTCTATGGACCCTTGGGACGAAGCATCCGTCCTATTTCTGCATAGTTCAATTAACCGTCGGGGTCAGCGTGGGGTGATGATTGAGTCTCAATTGAGCCGCCGTAGGACGCCGACCATTGGCCGAGATTCGTTGTTTGGTCAATTAGTGTGCCTTGTTTGGTGTGAGTGATATTATGAGGTCTCGTACATTTGGCAAGATCCTGACCATTACACCATCATTGTAATCAAGCAGCACGAGATCATAATGCGTTCGGCATCACCCACCCAACAACCACCCACCAACAATGACTTGTGGAACGGGGTGCTAAACTGACTTGCAGTTTTGTTTGTGCAATTCCGGAAAAGGACGCATGCGCTCCCGGTTCGCCCCATAAAACCCATCACAATATTGACGGAATCGCTGGAGACCGCGAGCGCGGGCACGCGATAAGATAAGGTAGTAAAACCTGCGCGCCAGCGCATTGATCAGCGTGAGTGGCGACTTTTTTCGCTTCCCACCGAATACTTGCACTCCCACATGCGCAGTGCGTGGTGTCGTCTGATTGCTGGAATCTCCTGTACCATTGCGTCACGAGTAGGAGCCGACCACCACTACTTCACTTCAGAAACAATCAATTTCCCTTTCAAGGTAGTTAACTACTGCGGGGCAACGCTTGCGGAAACACTTCGATTACCGTTAAATTCAAAATGGAAACGCTTCAGAACAAATAACAAAATGAAGCATTTTTCAAGGCATGTTTCGATCGGCTCGGTTTTTCGGTTTTTGTTGGTCGTTATTTGATTGCATGATTTCTGGTAAACACTTTCGTAAAGCTTTCCAAATACTTTTTATTTTTATTAAGCACTTCTGCGTAAAGCACAGTCAGAAACTAACAAATATGATAGCTGCCGTCTGCAGTTGTTTTGAACGGAAAAATCCTTATAACTATTCACGATAAATAATCTACATGAGGATAAATATCACAATAAGTTTAGTTTAAGCACTATTTTCGGAATCCCAACTCGTTGCGCTCCTCCAGCGTGTACTCTTCCAGTGGTGCTATTTTTCGCACCCTGCCATCTTGCAGCCACAGTATACGATCACACGTCCTAACCGTGTCCAGATGGTGAGCTATCATCAGCACAGTGCGGTCGTGAAACTGATCTTGCAACAGCTTTAGAACATGTGCCTCCGTTGCCTCGTCCAGCGCTGAGGTGGCCTCGTCCAGCACGATGATCGGTCTCTCGCGCAACAGACCTCGCACCAAACATAACAACTGACACTGTCCCACGGAAAGCTCCTGAAGCGTTGCCCCAAGGCTAATGTTGCCCAGTCCACATTCGCGCAGCGTGTTGTTGAGATGATCCACGGTGTGGATCTTTCTGGGATCGATGAAGTTTTGCACCAGCCCCGAATAGAGGCTCGTACTCTGTGGGACCAGTGTCAGCGCAAAACGGAGCTGCTTGAGAGATATGCGCGCCAGTTCGACGTCAGCGATACGAACGCTCCCCGACAGGTGCTCCGGGTAGAAGCGGAACAACATACCGATGAAGCTCGATTTTCCCGATCCGGTACGGCCAACTATACCCAGCTTTTCGCCCGCAGCTATCGTCAACGTGATGTTGTGAAGCACTGTTGATCCGTCGGCGTGCGTTAGCGAAACGTCCCTGTACTCGATCGGACCTCGTGCGGGAAACTTTCCAGCGGACGGATAGTCCACCCCAGCTGAGTCGTTGGTCTCGCGCGGAAGATCCAAGTACTGTGCCACCCGCTCGAACGCGATAATGTTTTCCTCCAGCAGGCCCGCCATCAGGAACAGACTGTTCAGGGAGGGAATCAAACGCAACACGTAGCTCACGATAATGCCCACGAAGGCTAGGCCAACCAGCGACTGGTTGCTGACGGTCAGCAGTGACACGCAGTAGATAACTATCGCCCCAATACACTCCAACCGAATGCCTATCCATCGGCTGGCTGAGTTGTTGTGATAGATATAGTTCTGGTGGCAATCGATCTTATCCACGAACAGCCGGAAGAAACGATCCTCGGCGTCGTGAGCTTTGATTGTGTCGATGCCCTGCACCGTTTCGTTGTACTGCAGTATGATCGGTGAGCGCGAGGTTGCCTCGAAACGCTTCAACGCTTTGGCCACCTCCAAATGGTAGCCCAGCAGGCGTTTCAGGCCGTACACCAGGAGTATAGCGCCTGTAGAAGCCATCGTTACGAGGGCCAACTCGGTGTACAGCTTGCTAACGAACAGCGTTAGCGTTCCGAGCACACCGAACGAGGCAGTCAGCACCGTACGCAGGTTTGTGATGATCTTCGCGTCGAGCACGTTGAGATCGTTCGAGAAGCGATTCACAATCACGCCGGAATCGTTGCGATCGAAGAACGCCATGGGCTGGTGTAGAATGGTGGCGACCATACGAGCATGGATGGACTTGGCCAGTCGTAGACCACCGCCTTGGAGAATTGCTGTTTTCAGGAACACACAACCGGACCAAATCAGTACGAGCGGGACGATGACGACGAAGATATCATCCGTACGACCGTGATTCGAGGCCCAATGTGCGAGTAGTGTCGTAATGATGATATCTAGCGCGGTGGTGACTCCTTCCAAGCTCACCACAACAGTACAGCATGGCAGTTTGAGCATTCGGGCGAAGCTTGCGTACAAATCCAGCGACGCACGACCGGATCGGATTCTGTCGCCACTCTTATCGTTCGTCTGTTTCGACCGTTTTTTTCGATCGCGCTCACGCACTACGGGACTAGCATCCGGGTCGTTTTCTGCGCGGTGATCGTCATCGATTTCCTGAACGAGCTGTTCGCTGAGTTCCGCCGGTGTCAACACTCTATCGACCGTACCCCCGGACATCACCAGAACCGTGTCCGCAACCGCGAGGTGATCGCGATCGTGTGTCACAAACATGCACGAACATCCAGCAAGCAACCCGTTCGTTCGGTGGAACACGTTTTCGAGCACCTTGCGGGATAAGGTTGGGTCCAGCGAGCGAAGCGGGTCGTCGAAGAGGTACACATCGGCTCGCCGATAAACGGCGCGTGCCAGCGAAATGCGTCTCGCCTGCCCCCCGGACAACGAATGTCCCCCTTCTGCCACAATCCGTTCGTCGAAGTCGGCGAAGGTCCGGAAGTCTTCTTCGAGGCAGCAAGCACGAATTACCTCCTCGTAGCGCATCGGATCATACTCCTGGCCGAACAGGATGTTACTGCGAATGGTGCCACTGTGTAGCCAGGGAGTCTGCGGGCAGTAGGAGAGACGATTCCACGTGCAGGCGATCGTGCCGGCAGTGTTTTTAACCGTTCCGATCAGCGCACGCAGCAACGTGGTCTTACCCGACCCGTGGGTGCCGCCGACGGCGGTGAAGGTACCTCTCCGGAGCGTGATGTTTATGTCACGTAGAATTACCTCTTTTCCGATCGAGAACTGTCCATTTTCAATCTTCAGTATCGCCTCCCTCTGATTTGATATCGTATCTTCCAACTGATTGACAAAAGTATGCACTACCTCCTGCAGCTTTTCTAAACTTCCCTTATGACTTCGCTTTCTAGCGATACCGTCTTTCGTGCGAACGATCGGTTCTTCATCCGGTCGACCTGCGCACACGACCTGATTGATGTGATTGAGCGATTCTTGCGCCCTCGTCCAGCTGGTCATCAGCTTCGGTAGAATGGACATTGGATAGCGCGTGATGTTGAACAGGGCGATCGCTACGAACATCGACTGAACCGTCAGCAGCGATCCACTCCCGATGAGGTACATAAAGAGAAACGTTCCACAGGCAACGATCATCGGCGTCACGACCCCAAGCAGATGATGCAGAGCGTCGTACCAGGCGCATGTTGTCATATGTCTCAACTCCTCCTGCCGGTGCTCGCCGATGCGCTCCTCGAAAAGCTCCTCCAACGAATCTGACTTGATCTGCTGCATCTGCTCGATGGAGTCAGTCGTAAGCCGTACGCGAGCATTCTTGCAGCGTATGATGCACCGTTCCCGCTGCTGCACCTTGTTCGCCAGCCAGCGCATAATGGCGATCACCATGACCATGATCGTCAGACCAACGATCCCGCTCGGTCCGATGACCCACACCCAGAGTGCGAAGAACGTCACGACGATGATCAACGGGCCGGACCACATCATGTGAAGATCCTGCACGAACGGCACAAACACACCGGTGTAAGTGGTGAGCGTGGCGCTGGAAGTCTTGCCGGTGGGAGCTTCCGCAAGAATGCTCCTGTAGAGCGCCCCCATCAGGATGGACTGTATGCGCAGGCCAATGTCGTTCGTTGCGTGCTGATACTGCGTGTTGAGCAGTGCGATGATGACGGACACATCAAACAGTGCCGTCACGATCCACTTCTGCGCCAACCGTGATTGATTTTCTTCCAGTAGTACCCTGCACGGGAAAACAATGACCTATTAGTAGGCGGTGACGTTTACCCTGTGGTAGGTGAAGTGTTGTTTGCGCTAAAAGACGATTAATCCCGAACCCGGTCGGAAGTGGCGAGTCAACAATAACTCACTGATATAAATACAAACTACACACGCCTTAAGTGCCGGAGAAAGGTACTCACCTGAGCAGATACGGGCAGAGAAAGTAGAATGAGATCAGCGCGAACCGATTAAGGCCGGACAGGATGATATCACGTTGAAAGGGCACGAGCAGCTTGTAAATGGTGAACCGATGGCCTTCATGCTTCTTGCGCCCACTGCCATCGTCTACGGCGGTGTAGTCACCCTGCCGGTCAGTCGCTGTCCCGTACAACTCCAGCAGTGTCTTGCAGCGATGATCTTCGTCAAGTCGGTCGAACATTTTGCCCTCGTAAAACGACGCGCTTTCCCGGTGAGCTTCCCGGTACGTTTGATCCAGCCAGGAGAACAGCAACCGTCGAATGAGGTTCGGCTCACGCGGCGGGACATCGCCGGGTCGGAGGGATTTTGCCCCACACAAGCACAACCACGCGACGGCAAGGCCTGCGTGCGCAAGACGGTACGCGTCCGTACCGTCGAACGCGACGCTCATCAATAACGCGAGCAGACGTAGCGTCCAGAAGGTGAACAGGTAAACGTGATCTCCATTCAGGCGGCATGTGTATATCTGGAGGAAGAGGACGGCCACCTGCGGGAGAGCCGAGATGTGAATGTGACGAGATGCTGCGTTGAGCCGTGGCTCTTATCATGCCCAGCTATGTCCATCTAAGTCCAGATAAGATACGCAACATTGTGCCCCCGAACTCACCAAAGAACTCGCCTCCAATCCATCGCGCCACACAGCCTCCGAATCGTCCACAAGTCGGTAAGCGGCGACAAACACGGCCAGCACCGTGTCGATTACCAGACACACGGACAGCAGCCTATGGGACGTGCGTGCAGACGAAACAGGCCCGTTCGCAACCACCAACGTCACGTAGCGTACCTCGGAACAGAACAGCAGACACAGCAGGAGGTACTGAAACCCGTACACCACCAGGTGATCCACCTGCAGACCGCGGCAAAAAAA
>KB673423.1:4287253-4352216 GCA_000349145.1 Anopheles dirus
CTTCGGTAGAATGGACATTGGATAGCGCGTGATGTTGAACAGGGCGATCGCAACGAACATCGACTGAACCGTCAGCAGCGATCCACTCCCGATGAGGTACATAAAGAGAAACGTTCCACAGGCAACGATCATCGGCGTCACGACCCCAAGCAGATGGTGCAGTGCGTCGTACCATGCGCAAGTTGTCATATGTCTCAGCTCCTCCTGCCGGTGCTCGCCGATACGCTCCTCGAAAAGCTCCTCCAACGAATCTGACTTGATCTGCTGCATCTGCTCGATGGAGTCAGTCGTAAGCCGTACGCGAGCATTCTTGCAGCGTATGATGCACCGTTCCCGCTGCTGCATCTTGTTCGCCAACCAGCGCATAATGGCGATCACCATGACCATGATCGTCAGACCAACGATCCCGCTCGGTCCGATGACCCACACCCAGAGTGCGACGAACGTCACGCCGATGATCAACGGGCCGGACCACATCATGTGAAGATCCTGCACGAACGGCACAAACACACCGGTGTAAGTGGTGAGCGTGGCGCTGGAAGTCTTGCCGGTGGGAGCTTCCGCAAGAATGCTCCTGTAGAGCGCCCCCATCAGGATGGACTGTATGCGCAGGCCAATGTCGTTCGTTGCGTGCTGATACTGCGTGTTGAGCAGTGCGATGATGACGGACACATCAAACAGTGCCGTCACGATCCACTTCTGCGCCAACCGTGATTGATTTTCTTCCAGTAGTACCCTGCACGGGAAAACAATGACCTATTAGTAGGCGGTGACGTTTACCCTGTGGTAGGTGAAGTGTTGTTTGCGCTAAAAGACGATTAATCCCGAACCCGGTCGGAAGTGGCGAGTCAACAATAACTCACTGATATAAATACAAACTACACACGCCTTAAGTGCCGGAGAAAGGTACTCACCTGAGCAGATACGGGCAGAGAAAGTAGAATGAGATCAGCGCGAACCGATTAAGGCCGGACAGGATGATATCACGTTGAAAGGGCACGAGCAGCTTGTAAATGGTGAACCGATGGCCTTCATGCTTCTTGCGCCCACTGCCATCGTCTACGGCGGTGTAGTCACCCTGCCGGTCAGTCGCTGTCCCGTACAACTCCAGCAGTGTCTTGCAGCGATGATCTTCGTCAAGTCGGTCGAACATTTTGCCCTCGTAAAACGACGCGCTTTCCCGGTGAGCTTCCCGGTACGTTTGATCCAGCCAGGAGAACAGCAACCGTCGAATGAGGTTCGGCTCACGCGGCGGGACATCGCCGGGTCGGAGGGATTTTGCCCCACACAAGCACAACCACGCGACGGCAAGGCCTGCGTGCGCAAGACGGTACGCGTCCGTACCGTCGAACGCGACGCTCATCAATAACGCGAGCAGACGTAGCGTCCAGAAGGTGAACAGGTAAACGTGATCTCCATTCAGGCGGCATGTGTATATCTGGAGGAAGAGGACGGCCACCTGCGGGAGAGCCGAGATGTGAATGTGACGAGATGCTGCGTTGAGCCGTGGCTCTTATCATGCCCAGCTATGTCCATCTAAGTCCAGATAAGATACGCAACATTGCGCCCCCGAACTCACCAAAGAACTCGCCTCCAATCCATCGCGCCACACAGCCTCCGAATCGTCCACAAGTCGGTAAGCGGCGACAAACACGGCCAGCAGCGTGTCGATTACCAGACACACGGACAGCAGCCTATGGGACGTGCGTGCAGACGAAACAGGCCCGTTCGCAACCACCAACGTCACGTAGCGTACCTCGGAACAGAACAGCAGACACAGCAGGAGGTACTGAAACCCGTACACCACCAGGTGATCCACCTGCAGACCGCGGCAAAAAAAAACAAATCGTTGCCAAAACTTGTGCACCAATCGCGTAGCCTGCTATGATTCACTCACCAAATGCAATGCGGCGTGTTCGAGCATCGGGGGAAACGTTGACGTTTTCGCACTTCATTCACCCGAACGATGTTCCTGTCGCGAACGAGCGCGCCGCTGCGGTCGAGTGTGGTTTGGTAATCGAGACGGTGGTTCAGCGGAGACTGTGTGTGCCGTACGAACGCGATACGCTATAAAAGATACGTTTGCCTATTGCATTGCATGCACGGGGAGCCATAAGACAAAGAGAGAGAGAGAAGGAGATAAAGAGAACGAAATTACGATAGAGAGCGTGAGATGCGTAATGACATTAAGATAAAGAAACACACCGTCGCCCCGAGTGACCGCCGTATTGTGGGAGAATGAATGAAAGAACGCCGTTGAGCGTAGATTTATTTTCGTAGGAGGTTTTCCAACTCACGGTCCTCTCTGAGATTTGTGTCGGATGTTTTGTCTCGAACTCCAGTCCGGGTATATAAATAGCTGCGTTCTCTTAGCGTACGTTTCTCAACAATGCTCCCGCACATAATGAGCGTATTCCAGCATCTCAAATAAATTAGATATTTATTAATCGTTCACTTCCGCTTAGCGTTCCCCCACCCCCGCCCGGAATCCTGCTGTCTCCCTAGCTACCGCGTAGTCCCGTGTTGTCCCCACACTGCCACTAAAATTCAACATCCTTCAACAAATCATGCGCATCCTCTGCAAAACAATTCATTCGATTTAAATCTGCTATCTGCTTCATTATCTACAGGCGTCTCGATAATCGCTGACCAAATCCATCTCTCCCCACGTGCTTAATATTGGTGGCTTCTGGTTTCGTATTTGTCGGCTAGTTCGTATTTTTATAGTTGTTTGCTCTGTTGTTTTTTTCCTTCTTTTCTTTCTAATACATTGTTGGTGCTTACTCGCTACCTCGCTACACTCATATTTTTTGTTCCTTCACTCTCACGCTCTTGTTTCCGTATCCCTATCTCCTGCATCGCCTACGTATAGTTATGCTTTCTTATGCTAACGAACTTGTTACCACCCAACCGACTATAGCTAATGAATTGTTTAGTGTGCACTATCATACGTTTTGATCGAATGTTTTCTTCTTTCCCTCTACCATTCGGATTCGTTTCGTTCGCCCGTCGTAAGTTACCATTAGTTGTTCCATGTTCTTCCATCGTGTATGTGTTATATATCTGTTACATTTTATGATAAGGCCTCCTTTTTACTTCTTGTGTTAGGTGTTCTTTCTTTAAGTTATGTTGTTATCGTTTTGCTTCTGAAACTATTACATCCGAACAGCTACGTCACGATCAAGTGAAGGAAGTGCCGACGATCCGACCGCACTGGGATGCTCCAACACGTTCCGGAAATAGGTAAGATTAGTTTTAATTCACAATTTCGCCCCGTTGGATTACTCTACATCTCACTTCGTCTTCGCGTGTGTGTGTGTGTGTTTTTTTTTTTTTATTTGTGATTAGTTGCTTGATATTCTATATGCGCCCCGAACCCCGAACGTCGCTAAATCTACCTCTGGTGTAGTGTGTCTTTCCTTATCGTGCTAAAATGTGAAGGGATGTTTAAGGTGTACGGGTTCCAATTCCGATGCGTACACCATCTTAACAGCTACACGGTTAAAAGAGAATGCAGACACGTGCCGCCATGAGTCCCGAGTAGATAGCACGTGCGAGGTGCTAGCCACGCCACCCGGGGGTTTGAATTCCTGTACCATTTCCAATAGCGTAACAAATGATAGTTTAACATCTACTTTCTCTTTCTCTCTCTTTCTTCCGTCTGTCTGTCTATCTCTAACGGCCACTTACTGGCAGATGTTCACCTTCCTCCAAGAGACCTGGTCCCTTTATTGTATGTTATCGTTACATCTATCGCTTAAAACGTCAACTCACGTAAATTAACGATCCTCGTTCGATCGTGCACCGGATCTCGCCTTCGTCGCCCAAAGGAACGTCTGCAGCATGACTTGCGAGACGTGTGTCCTTCCGAAGCGAGACCCAGACGCAGGATCGTCTCCAGCAGTGTTCCTCACACCCGTCACGTTTCCCATTAGGCCCAATAGGATAACCCCTTCGAGAGGAAAAGGGGGCGAATTGTTCGAACTGAAGAAGATTTGCTTCGACGGAAAACCAGTTCCGATGAATACCCCAAGCCAGCGTGACGGCTGGCGCTTCACCCAGCAGGTTTTGATTTTCGTTTCGCTTTTAACACTGCTTATTCACTCGTTTAGAATTGATGCTTTTGACTAGTTTACAAATACTCGTCCCACTTCGCATGATTGCCCACGGAACCTTCCGAGCTGCACGTGCCTCGCTCGATGGCAACATGCTGACGTCCAACTATATATACACACACGTACGCACGCACGCACACTCCCATCCGTCAGTAGTCTAGCCAGTGCCGCGATGCACCCGGTGAGTCGCACCTCCATCTCCTATAACCATCCTTGCGAATGCAAATGGCCCCGCAACGGAGTCACACCCGGTATCTTCGGTACCGTGCGCAGCGTGGACGCTGCCGACGATGGTCCACCGATGCCGGCAGCTCCACCGGACGTCTCGCTGACACCACCAGTGCCACCGTCACTACTATCACGATGCTCCTGCAAACGAAGCAACGGTTCGTTGGAGCTGTTCCTACCGCGAATGATCTTCTGGTGCTTGTGCACCGCCAGCGTGGCCTGCGGGTGCACCGACGGTTGCTGGTCAACGCTCTCCTCCGTGGTGGAGGGTGTCAATGGGGCCGCACCCTCCAGCTGCTGCTCGATCGAGTGCTGCTGGCTCTGCGTTGCCTCGTGGCGAGCCGGCCGAACGCTGCTGCCCGTCGGTTCCGGTTCTTCACTTACGCCACGCGTCGGCACACTGGAAGCACGTTTCAGTACCTGGTGGGAAAGAGACGTTAGACGGAGTGAAGCGTTAGATTATCGAGTGGTGAGGGCAATACCAGCGAGACACTCCTAGTCTGCCTAGTGACACCATTAGGAATGCATGTGCCGCGCCTGGTGGTATGTCTAAAGTGTACCCCAAGCATGGTCGTCACTGAGACAAAGAGTGGTGAGAGCTACCGTCAATGAATACGTAAACATACTGGCTCTGTTCAATCAATCAGAACAATGGATGTAGAGAGCGAAGAAACAAAACTCAAAACAAATCTGCTATGAATCATAGAGTGCAGGCCTCTCTAATGCTGGACGTGTCACGTTGTGCATCCACCGTCATTATGGTCATAAACCATTTTTTGCATGTACTGTCATAAACGCCTCCGACACCAGAGTTTTTAAAACGACCTAACTCACCTTACTGCTTGAGTTACCCGTCGAGTTGACGGCAGTCGTCGTCACCGCCGGCAGTTCACTCGGCGGTTCCAGTACCGGGCTGGAGTTGCGGCTGTTGGAGAACTTTTTCCGCTTGCGCTTCAGTGCTGCCAGCGCTCCGAAGTGCAGGTGGTAGTGATGCGCGTGCTCCTTCGCCTCGCGCCCATTCTTCCCGTTGGCGGTGGTGCTGTGCTGCTGCGTACGATCACTGCCACCGTGCTGCCGCCGGTCCTGGTGACGATCGCGGTTGCGGTGGTGGCTTTTGTGCGGATCGGGACACTGCTCCACGTCCGGTCGGTCCAGGCTTGGGTTGGAATCGGACGGGGACTCCGTGATGGCTTCGTCCGACGCCGGGCTGTTGCTGTGGCTGGCCGATTCTCCCCGGCCCGGACCATGGTTGCACACCGAGTCTTCCGAACGTGAGCGTCCGATGAACTTCGACACACTGCCATGTTTGGCGGCTTCGATCAAAGTACCTGAAGGGGAGAGAGACACTTCCATTACTAAAACCATTCTGGAAGACTAACAGCGAAAGGCACACTTACCCCAACGCTTCTTGTGCGACCCGGGACGACCCTTGGAGTTGAACTTCGGAGCCAGCTTCGCCAGCTTGTGGATAGGGTTGTTGTTATCCCCGAACGAACTCTGCGATTGGGACGAATACTGATGCATCGGGTTCACCTGATGCAGTGCCTTTTTGGGCGTCAAACCCGGCCCAAACACACCGGCGAACAGTTCGTGCGACGAATTCTCCGGCAGCTGCCCCATGAACTCCGACACGGGCGTCAGATGTGGACCGGCATCCGGTGCCGGCGGTGGCGCTATGTTGAAGCCCTTCATCAGCCGGCGCTCTTTCTGGCGGTTCTTCTTGCCGCCCACCCCACTGCCCTGGCCGGTGGCGATGGCCGTGTTCATGCCACTGTTCTTCAGGATCTCCACCAGCTCGCACCGGAACGCCGATATGTCCTGCTTGATTTCGTTCACGTCATCCTCGGTAACACCCTGCGATTCGGCCTTCCGCTGCTCGACCGTAACGTACCGCCGCACCAGGTTGCGCATGATGCTCTGGTAGCGGAAGTCGCGCTCGCTCGCCTGCTTTACCTTCCGCTGAAACGAATGCAATCGAAACCACCAGAGCAAATAGCCGCAAAAGGGAAAGTGCACACACCACATTCCAGTGAGCCAGACCGGTGCAGGAAAAAAAAACACACATACACACGCACACACCCACACATCATCCCAAACATACAGACACACGTGGATAGAAGAGAGTGATAGAGATAAGCCAGTAGAGCGGAAACAGGAAATGGGAAAAGAAATGGTAAAATCACACATTAACAAAACGGAAACGGTGTGGTGCGCCATCCAGAGCGGATCTGGAAGGGAGGGAGTCGTGAGCGGCAGTCAATTTCGAAATCGCGTGACGGAGTTTGGAAAAGCTTGTTCAAAAAACGGATCCCGCCGTGCCTGTCGGTGCCGGAGTAATCGTACAATCTGGTGCATTTCGGTGCGCTGGCAGGAGAAGCCCGGGAACTTACTCGAATCGTTTTCATGTGCTCCTTCTTGACGGCCTTCGAGTGGCCGCAGAACTTCCGCTTCACCCACTGGAAGATGTAGAACAGCGACTTTGGGGTCGGGATGATATTGAACGGTGGTGGGCACGTGCCGCCCTCCTCGAAGTAGCTGATCCACAGCTTCGAGCGGGCAAACTTCCACTCCACATCAGCGCGTTCCTGTGCAGGAAGTTGTCGTTAGTAGCTGTTAAGTACCGGCTCCCTCATCATACGCACCGATATCAATTGATATGAGTGATTCATCATGGCGATCAGCAGGTTCAGCAGTACGACGATGTTGATCACCGAGTAGGTTCCAAACATCAGCATGCCCCAGAAGCGGGTGAAGATCTTGATCCCGTCCAGCTCGAAATTTTCCAGATCCACCAATCCAAACACAGCCCAGAAGAGTGTCTGTATCGTTTCGAAAAGACTGTTTCGGAAGAGCAGATTACAACGATGAAGCTCATCACCAACCCCCTGGAGAGCCCTTAAGACATACTTAGCAAACCGTCGCCACACGATGCAGGCGTTGGGATCCGTTGCCGTGATGTTCATCCCGGAGAAGTTTGACACGTCCGGACATCGTTTCTTTTCCAGATCCGCGTAGTACCTGCAATGGAGAGCATATTGCACGCGTACAGCAACCACTCAATCATCGGTTGCTTCCACAGTCTTCACTTACCACAGCAGCTGATTGAGACCACTGCTGAACGCGAACAGCACCAGCACGTACAGGAAGAAGAACTTCATGATGTCCATCACCATGCGCGACAGGGACACCTGCAGCGGTCCAAGATGCGGGTTCACTGAGAAGATGTACACCAGCTTGAGCGAGCTGAAGATGTTGGCGGCCGAGAACAGTCCCTCCGATATCAACATCGGATCCCACGTGTCCCATTTTTCACGCGGCAGGTCCGCCGCGAACTTGTTGTACGCCATCTCCTTCTGGACCTGCGAATGTACGAAGCTCGTGTGAGCAACGTAACGCAGCTACTAGGTCATCGTATGCTCCCTCAGCAACCGGTTACTACGGGTTGCGTCGGTTGCTACGATGTAGCGTTTGTTTTCGCAGGTGGGCACGGTTTGATACGGCGGGCGAAAACTTTTTCTAACACCAGATGGCGACACACCTCCGCGCCGGAACCATCAAGAGCGGCCGTGCCAAGTGGTACACCGATCATTTCGGTTGAGCACTTTGGGCAAACATTTCCGTCGTTTTGGTGCGAAAATCCAATTAACTTTCCGTCGAAATGCCGCCGCCGACGACGAGTGTACTCCGTGAAATGGCGGAAAGTTTACTGGGCTGCGAGTGAGTATGCTTACACGACGCCTAATTACAAGCCAGTGCCCGCCTGCCGAGTGCTCGTCCGAAACACTTACCTCGAAGTAGGAGACAACCCGAAGGGCCACCGTCGCCACGTACAGCGAGTTGGTCACAAAGTCTATCACATTCCACATATCGTTCACGTACTCCTGCAAGCCCACGTCCCACAACTGCTTCACCTCACTCCAGATAAGACCTGCTCGGATGGAAAAGCACATACAGAAACTATCGGAAAGTGAACACACCCCCTCCAAATCGGTCCAATTCCAACCCAATCGATCGGGCACCTTCGTACCGTGCACCATTTTGGCGGAAGTTTTAATTAGATTTTTAATTTTTAATTCTCCCAAACCGGGATGATCAGCTCACTTACCGCTCACCCAGGCCAATATGAGCCACTCGATCAGGGTCGGGCTTGCACCGCGCTTGGTAGGCACTTCGTCATGCTGCTGGCTCACGTCCGCTCCCCACACGCCCCCCATAACCGTCTCGATGCGCTGCGATGCCAGCATTAGAAGAACTGGACATGATGAAGCAGAAGAGAGAGAAAAAAGCCAATAAAGCTCACTAGCTCCTGCAAGATAGCGACGCTCGGACGGCGAATGCTTACACAAAAACGTGAAATACGACGCACTGTGGCAGATGAACTTGATGAACGGTTTCCGCATCGTTTGGCCGAGGGATGAGTGCGGTGCGATGATGTACGAGAAGGAAAACAGTGGAAACATGATGCCTGCAACGAGGTAGGCAAAAGAACGTCAAACAGGATGTTCTCTCTGTGTGTATGTGTGTCCAGTGTCGGACGAACAGGATAACATGATTTCCGATTAATTATTGGTGCCGGACCGGCTTTCCTCCCAGTCAGCCGGGCTAGCCGGTAATGAGTGGCGAAGCGGTTGATTTGATTCCTTTTCCTCTTTCCGTAGCGTTGTGTTTCCTAATGAGTCAATTACTTTATTATTCCCCGAACGGAAGGCAGCAGCATTAGCTTTGATTTCGTTTGTGTTTGTTCAGAAGAGAAACTGCTGCTGCTGGAGTCAGGGTGGAAGAAAATTGTCCCAAATGTCCCTGCACACAGCACGATGGAAATGATACGGATGAAAACACCACTCCTTTTCGATGTTCTGTCGTAGTCTGTGCATTTTATGCTAGCTGATAGATCCTTCCTAGAATAAAATCGTTTCGATGTTGCAACACTCCTCCCGGTACCGTCCTGCTGCTCCTATTGTCTAGTTCAGCTCCAAATATTTTGTTACCCACATCTCGGCCGTCATAACTTACCTATTCGCACGATTTCTAATGCCTGCAGGGCCATGTTTTTTCGCCGGAAGCCGGGCAGACCCTCGTACCAGATGCTGGCCAGCAGCTGCTGCACGTTCGGATGTGAAACGAACTGGAAAGCAGGAAGCACAGGCAATCACCACGTTTAGCGTTTTCGGGAGTGGGAGTAGTTTTAAAATTTTAACAATCGTGACGACACAAGTGTGTGCGTGTGTGACCATGTTGCGGGTATCGTTATCGTCGTTATGTCGGGCCTGAGAATGGTGCGAAACTGTTTTGGGAATTGCGCTGATATGTAGCTGCAGCATTCACACGACATGAAATAGGAACCGAACGGGTTAGTTGTTTGCTTACGCTTGGTTTTAGGATGGAAGTCCACTACCCAGTTCTTAAGGTACGGGTTAACGATGCGCAATGAGATGCTACTATAAAACATGTGAAATACTTTTACATTCAAAAACAATTGTTATCTAAACTTCAAAAACTCTTGAAGCAATAAAAATGCACTCAAAATTAAAAAAACTTTTAAGTGTTTCTTCGTTACTGTATACTTTCGACACCACCCACTGGTACCATGAAACCCACATCGTTTATACACCGCTTAAGCGGCTGACACGGCAAGTGAGATACTGAAAATGATGACAACCGCAAACGGTCGTTTCGCTTTGCAAAGTGCACATGGCAAAGCACTTTCCCATACTCGTGGTTGCATACTCGAACGCTCGGAATGTCATGCCGTGGAATGTGCTGTACCACACGAGAGAGAGCGCGAGGGGCTTAAGATTTACGAAGGATTTACGTAAATCTACATCGAGCCGTTTGCTGCCACACGGATAAGCGATATTGTTAGTAACCCCGACGGCTGTGGGAGGTGGTAACATAACACCGATAGTACGCCGCCGTAGCACGTGGTGGTTTTCGAAGGATCCAAAGCGAACCCTCTACAAAACGGTAAAAAAGGTTAGTCTCGGTTTGTAAGGCACAAACACACACACACATACACCTTTCCTTCGTATGTGATGGCGTTGTTGCAGGAGCGCTGTACAAATTGTCGCTCGCGGGGAAAATTATTTTACACAGACTTTGCCTCGTGTGGTATGAAAACAATAATCAGAATACTGTATACCGAGCTATTTACGTTCGAAAACAGCCATATCATGGATGCTGCGAAAAGCTAGACCACAGGCATTGTGGAATAATGTTATGGTGGAAGTTTTCAGCGCTTGCCTCGATGTGTTGTTTAACTGCATGAAAATGAACTCGAACCTCGGTTAAATCTCTTCACAGACAGAG
Organism: Anopheles dirus; assembly: GCA_000349145.1. Taxonomy (NCBI): domain Eukaryota; kingdom Metazoa; phylum Arthropoda; class Insecta; order Diptera; family Culicidae; genus Anopheles; species Anopheles dirus. Next base: position 4,297,903 of record KB673423.1, read on the forward strand.
ATTTTCTATCCTCTCCGATTATAGTACCATGCAAAAAAAACGCATAAAAGGCTCATTCAAACCACTACAATAACAGTAAACATGTGGTCCATTTCGATTCGACTTCGTCCAGCCCTGCAAGCCGCAAGATTTTATGCAAATATTGTGCCAGATGTAAATCTAGTCCCTTTTCAACAGCCCAATCTCAAAGTCCGGACGCTCCCGTTTGCCAGCCACAAAGCGCTCGCGGTGACAAGTTTGCCTCCAATTAGTGTCTGTCAAATCGCGAGCAAACGACGCTACATTCGCAGCACTTCTGCACTGCATGCTAATTAGCGGTCATGAATATTGATGCCATCAAGCTGCGGGAATGGAGGCTTACACGTACCTTCTTCTGGCGTAGCTTCACCGCAAGCTTCAGTCGATTCAGATGCATTCGATCGCCGTGTTCGAAGGCTGGTCCGGTGGGGTCATGGTTTAGCAGTACCTCCAGCTCGTGTGAAGATCTGGTGTGATCCAACAGGGCCGTCGCAAAGTCCTGACACTGGCGGCGCAGTTCCTGGTATTCGTTCTGGTGGCGAGACGGGTCGGGTTAGAGTGGACGGCACGACGCGACACGAAAGCCACCGTGGTGTACCATACCTTGAACTCATGCTCCAGAAAGCTTAACCTCCGTAGCTCCCAGCTCAGCTCGAACGCGGTGAGTATGGGATCCTTGGAAGAAAGCGCCACCAGCGAGGGACTCGCAAGCGCCCGGTACGCATTGATGCGTGATCGCGAGTGACGCAGCGAGTCCTCCTGGCGGGACGTTACACAATCATCACAACCGCACCTGCACAACAAGAGCAAACCCGTCAGATTGGAGATCGCAGCAACCAGGAGACACCATCCTCGCCTCCTTACCGTACGTCATGCGGCATGGGCAGTGTGGCACCACGGTCGAGCAGGATTTTGATGATCTCGTAGTTATCGCGATGTGCGGCCAGTATCAGGGGCGTGATGTCCGGCGTGAAGGTGGCCGTATCTGGTGGAAGGGCTTCCCAACTCTGCAAAAAACGACAAAGCACACAAATAACCACATTGGCAGCCGATTGGATCGAACCGTTCCGGCGCTACTGACGTGAGGATCACCGTTCTTGTGACAGCTGTCCTCGTGGTCCAGCAGCACCTCCACCGCCTCGACGAACTCCTCCGAGATGGCGTGGAGCAGGGCGTCCTTCGTGTCCACCCGGTGATTGATGAGTAGCTCCACCATCTCGAGATTCTCGTTGTCGATGGCCATCAGCAGGGCGGACCGGCCCAGCGGATCGACGCAGTTGATGTTGATGTGTGACTCCGCTTCCGCCTTCTCCAGTATCCTACGCAAGCGGTGGTGGCAAAAACACATCGGTGGTGAAAAGATTGATCTGCTTTCCGTCTCCCCCGGAGGGAGAACAAGACATCCCAATCGCGCCATCTTACCTTCTCGTAGTGGCCACATCGCCCCGCTCGACTGCCAGCAAGTACTTTTTCTCCTCCAGCGACAGGGCGGCGATTTCCTGATGAGGTCGGACCACATTCTCCTCCTCCATCATGCCGTGTATGCTGTGTCTCTGTATGTGGTGATGACGCAGGGAAAAACACACACAAAGCAAAACCGTTCATTAGTACGCAACACGCGGTCAGTGTTAATTGTTGCTACTGACAGGACTGTCGACTGTTTGCACAAGGTCACTACAAACAACGTTGCAGACGGCAACATGGGTCAACGGAGCCTACTACGGACACGACTTGCGGACATGCGACGAATATTACGCGAAACAACATTCTACCGATACAGATACAGCTTATCAGTACACTTCCTGAAGTCATAAAAACGACTCCCAAAATCCATCCATCCGACAGCCCCTGCAATCTCTCAACGTCACCGTGTTGTCACCAAACTTAGTAGGCCAAGCGAACAGAAAGAAAAACAACGCCCCAAAACCACCGCGGGTCACAGCTGGCGCTGGATTGGCGTTGAGTGCAATGAGCGTTTTAGCGCTCATAAAAGCGGCGAATGTCCCTCTCGACTTTCTCTTCCACTGACAAACGCCCTCGAGCGGTGGCTTTTTGTTTTGTTTTTTTGGCAGGCGGGCGACAACTCGCAGCGAGAATTATGACGGATTCATTTATTTCACGCGAATTTTGTGCGCCCATGGTGGACGAAATTTAATTAATGTTTTACGCCTTTTACACCACGACCATTTATTGTCACTTTACAGCGCATTGGCTATCGCAAACAATTTCGCCTAATTGACACTAGTTGGCAGATGGAATCCAATTAAGCCTTGCGGGCGCGGATGGGTGCTGGAAAACAGTCGAAAAAAGGAAACTGGGTTAGGGCTTTAGTAAATAACGTGACTCGAGTTTGCTTTAAACGGTCGGTGCTTCTTGAACGAGCGAACACAATGGCTCATCTTGCACCCGAGAGAGAGAGAGAGAGAGAGAGCGGAGAAAAATGATGAAGACACAAGAGCCAAACCGATAAGCTTCAATTGAGATAAATGGACCGCTTCAGCATCATGCATTCTTTGAGTTGTGTAAACTGCACCGGACGGCTGCAGTGGAGGAAGATTTTACACGACCCGCACGGCTGGACGGCCATGTTCATTAGTAATTCTAGTCCCCTCGTCAACCCCGGCAACCCCCATTTTCCTCGTTCGCAATGATGTTCGCAATGATCCAACTATAATGATGTGTACCGTCCGTCCATGCGGCACAATGCAGGTGGCAAGAACCAGGATATGATGTCTGGGGATTTAAGCCATGGGACCTAGAAGCAGGCGCCCGGGAACATGGCCAGCTGTATGTTTTTTCTTCTCTATGTTCTCTCGCGTGCGCTCTCTCTCTCTCTCCCTCTCCCTCTCTCCTTCTCTTTGAGCCCACGGGAATCCGGTTGTGCTACGGAATGCTTCCTGCAAAATCCGTATCATTGTGTCTTCGGGCCGGTGTGGGAGTGCACTGTCACTCCCATGGTGCGCACGCGGGAATAGGATTACGCCCGGGAATAGGACATCCCGCAAACTGATCCGCAAGGAAAGTGAGTGAGGTGTCACGCCTCACGGATAAGACACGCCACGGTGCACCATGACACCTGAATGCATTATAAATGAAGGGATGGTGACATTTTCTTCCCTGCCCGTGACATCACGTGCGGATTTCCAAGACGACTAACTTTTTCCTCCAGCAGACGACAGCGCGAGACAGCGCGGATGGGAAGCGGGCGGCGTGGCGTGACGTGAGTTTGACTTCCAATGGAGGTTAGCCCGGGCCTTGTTCTACTAACCCATCAAAAGCCGAACGCGCGTTGTTGTTTACACTGCCTGTTAGCGCTGCTTGCACACCCGCCCGCCAGGTGTTTACACTGCTCCAATATGCCCTGCTGGCTTACCTTAACTCGTTTATCTGCGAATTTCTCCGCCGAGGGTGTCATGTACAGCGGCAGCGGGATGTCTACCTTCGTGTCTCGTCGGTCGCCGGTCGCCATCGTTGTTGGTGTTGCTGTCGTCGTCGATGCCGCTGCTGCTGCTACTGAACTGCCACCACCTCCACTCGGACCACCTCCACCGCCCGCCGTCAGGTCCGTCGTGGAGTCTCCATCGCCCGCTGCCGGTCCGCTTGCCCGTTGGGTCGCCGCCCGCTGGGTCATGGATTCCGGGGTCGACGTACGGCGAGCAGCCGATTTTTCATTCTTGATGAATAGTTTACTCTTTAGCGTTGTACTTTCCATCGAGTCGTTTTGCCCCACATTTTCTTCACCACTTTCTGCAAAACGGACGGAAGAGAATTAGGAGCAATTATTGGGAGGCATGTGTGGCACGGGTAGTAAGCGCATACATCGACAGCATTTTCGTGTTAAAACGCGTTCTTAGTAGAGGATAACATGTTATTACAGCTAACGCGAACAGCTTCGAACAATCTACGAGTGGTGGAGATTTCTCTAGTAGAAAAAATGGAAATGTTATCTAGCTTGAAACTGACAGAAGACACAGTACAGTCATTCAACTCAACCGACTAAAGATGTTCCATGGAGAACGTAACGAGCAAGAGGAAATAGAAAAGACGATCATCAACTTTAAACTACATCTAGTATCAGGAAGAAGAAAGACAAGCATATCATAAGAAAAGAAGTCTATAAGAGAGACGATAGACAAGGGAATCAAACATGAGCGTGAAAACTCGAACAGAGAAATTATTAGCTAAAGTTACGTTTCATTACCGGTGAAAAGAAAACATACTCCTACGGTCGAAACGATGCAATAGAAGAGCGAAAGAATAGAAACACATACACCAACACTACACCAAAACAGGAAGCATGCTCGATGGAAATTTATTTCGGATTACCGTCTCATGCGATCAGCCCTCATGCTACTTCGCGAGTTCCCTGTGAAACTTTCCTTCCCGCTGGCGGCAAACCAGAAAATGAGCTACGTGAAACACGGATAATGCACTTGAGCGATCGGAACTCGTTTGTGCAAAGGCTTGGAAAGATTTATCGCAAAACCGGTAAACTTAAATGTCCTTTTTAATTTGATTTTACGCTCGATAGAGAGCGCGTGTGTGAGTGGGCGTGAGCCGTATTACCGGTTATCGATAATTTCGAGAAAAAAACGAAAAACCTTTAGGATTATGCTCTGGCAGGGGTGAGTTGCTAACCCTGTGTTTGCGTTGTAGCACCTTTCTTTAAAATACTAATCTGCCTGCAGTTATAACACTGACTTATTTGAAGATCAACTCTTTGATTGTATTGATCGGAAAAAGAATAGTTCTAAACAATAATCTAAACTAATATTATTAAATAATTCCTATCGTTTTGGGAAGCTGCTCAACCCTGACCAATTGCCGTCACTAATCGATGTTTTAATATAAATTGCATTACCTTTCGAAAAGCAATGAGGCTTCATAATGAATGAATGAACACAATTCATCTTCCTCACAATCGAGGAGTGGAGTGGATTCATTATTAGACTTCCACACAATTAAAATCATGTTTTTTTTTTGGCTTTCAATTTCACCACCAATCAACCACACGCATGGACATGCCATCAGAGCGTAAAAGTGAGCTCCGTTTTTCCATTTATCAATCCCACTATGCCACATATCAGCGATAGGGAGAGAGAGAGAGAGAGTGAACCACGGGAACCGATTTAGATGTATCAATCAACCCCGGAACGCGGGAGGAGAGCCGGAAAAGCAGATCCGTTCCGAATTAAACATTAATCATGCAAATCGATCGACCGAAACCACGACCGCGCGCGCGTCGCGCGGCGGTGGTTCATGTGGTGACGCAGGCTTGTCCAATTACCCAAAAGCCTCCTTCCAGCATGCGGAAGGCAGCTTCCTTCCGGTTGGGCGCGCGGCGAGCACACGCGGAACACGGACACGACACGGCGGTCGAGAGCATGATTGCCAATTTATGTTTCCAATCGGTTTATCGACCCAGCCTCCCGCAGCTCCAGCGTCACGACTCCGAGCAACTATTTCATTCAGCCGTGCAGCCCAATGACAGCTGTGAGGCATTTATTGAATGCATCTGTGCAACCAGATTGTGTGCCAGATTACGCTCGACCCGCGAGTGGCGCGGTTGCCCTTTGTGCCCGGGGAAAGCTCATCACCGTACCGCAACGACGCTACAACTTCGGCCAAGTGTGAGTGTCTCCGTTTTGTAATCGGATTTGCAGCACCCTTCCATCGCCGGCGCAGGGGCTGAAAAAGGGTGAACGCTTTTTTTCTCAGACGAAAAACGCACCGAAACGAAAGCTCCACAGAATGTGCGATCAATTTCCCATCGCACAATTGTGTTCGTTCGCTCCGTGTCGATCCATTTGCGATTGATTGGCGGTGGTTACATTTGCGCTGACATTACACGACGTAAATATATGGCACGGTGTAGCTTTCCTTCTTGCTTACTGCTGGCGCTGAATGTCGCTCGGGCAGCGGACGAAAGCACGTACCAGCTCGTCTCGCCATTTATGTTTCGTTTCGCTTATCAAAGTGCGCAGCGAAACTCCTTTTCCTCACGGGTTTTGGGTTTCTTTTTCTTTCAACAAATAACACAGTTTTGCTAGTCGGAGCTAGATTTGGGACGTGACAAATCTGTATCTACAGGGATATGTGGGAGGCCGGGAAGGGAGCTCTATCGCACCGATCGAACAGCTATCAACATGCGGCTATGCTGGCTACGAACAAGATGAAAAGTGGGAGAAATACTCAATACTAGAGAGCAACACGTTGCACTAGTTTATTCATACATAATGGGTCGAATGAAACAAGAGCATCAATTTCAAGCTACGCTTGATCTGCACATATCTTATGCCTGGATGTTTAATATACTGCACTGAATTTTGACAGGTTTAAATTAACACAACAACTGTTACTTTTACAAAAATAAAATGAAATGCATGCTGGTAGATTGTTTAAAATAAATGTATTAATTAGCTGCAAGAACTATAGAATGCACGAAAAATATCAAAACACGAAACATGTTAATGCCAATATGCTGAAACAGTAACACACATACACGCAAACACGCAAGGGCAACGCAAACACGGGGGATGCTGGTAGAATAATGCCTTCAAGTACCATTTATAATTTAATCCAACATCATCATTCTCGCATCCTTTGGCAAACGCACGGGTCGCACGGAAAGAGTGAAGAGAGTTGGAGAATAAATCGAGCACCGAAATCCCTCCGTTGCAAGGTGCAAACTTCAACAAACCAAAACGGAAACAGCTGGAGGAGCAGGGAGGAAAGCAACCAAGAACGGAACGAAAAAGGAACGCTGCAGCTCGTCCCGGTGAGCCGGTGGGTCGCGCGATAAATGGATGGACTGTGGACGGAGGATGCAGTTGAACGCTCCGCCACGGACGCCACGAAATGGTGAATTAAAGATGATGGAAGGATGATCCCGCACGTCGGTATGCGAACGAGCTACTTTACGCGCCACTGGCGTTGAGTGATGGGTGCATTTTTATGTACACGCCGCGAAGGATGAGCTGAAGCGATGGCGCGCGTCAAGTGAGTGGAAGCTTAGAGGCTTCCGCCCATGTTCATTGTGCCGCTTCGAGTGTGTTAGATTTGACCCAGTTCGAGATCTGTTCTTCCCTGGGCAGAGAACCGTCGCAGAACGGAGCTCTAGTTCGAGTCGTGGGAGCGAAACGGTGGACGGCTATCTCTAAACGCATCAGCTGTCATACAAGCAGTCCTGAAATGTGATGAGACAAGATGGGGGATGAGTTGAGAAGAGTAAAAACACACATCACAACTTTACAAACGTAAGCAATATCTTTTATCATCAATTAGTTTAATCGTAATGGAAGCTTTCGAATGACAATAAACTCAACAATAGTTCGATCACATGGCATCATTCCACGAGCAACCATGCGTCTCCATGAACTCCATCGATAGCGCAAAGTTCGTAAGCCAACAAATCATCCACTGAGAGAAGACAGAAAAAAACGTAAAGCGAGAATAAAGGGGAAAAGAAACCCGACCACAAGTAGGTGTTTAGAAGGAAATTATTGGAGCGAGTCGGTGGGTGAATCGGAATGAATGATGGCGGATCGATTTCAAATTTATGACCCTCGTCCGAGGCGAATCACGTGTGCCATCGACGAGCAGCGGCGTAGAGTACGTTTTCGCACGATAAACGCGATCGACATGATTGACGGCTTACAGCTTCCGACGAAGGTGAGGAACGTTTCGTTAAACTGTGGTGCATGATCTGAATGAAATGCTTTGAAGTCCATTCGCTGGGGGCCCGTAAGTCAGCCAAGGGGAAAAAATGGGGTTACAAATGTAATTTTTCCCATCTGCACACCACAAATAGAGATTGATAGCGCTTCACTTCTGTTGGGAGTCGTTGACATTGAAGCCTTCTGCAACTTTTCTTCTCTTGTCGTGGTCAATTTTGATTCTGTGTCGTTTTAAATGTTTAAATAAAACCATTTCAGCGTCAATGGTAAAAATTGTTCGTTTAAAATTATCATCACTAGATTGACTCTGACGCATAATGTCAGACGTAATGGCTTCATTTACTGGAAACTTGCTCCTCGAGTGAGCATCCTTAACAAACACACTCGTATCATAAATCCATTTTCCAATCCACTTCGCTCTAGGCCCGAACGGAGTTGTAAATCAATTTCTCAGCTGTCAACTACAGCCAATCAAACATTTACAATCGTCGACATGAGCGCAATCAACCCCATTGACACGATACACAGAGAGCGAGCGAACGTACACCGGCGTAGTACATCTTGTACATCTCTCGGCAATAAACACTATTTTCAATCAAACCAAACCCCCAGGAAAGCTATCTCTCCATCCAACCGTTTTACGATCGAACCAATCGTTCGACTCCATCGTACTGGCTGATGTTGGCTGTCACATCCCGAGCGCAGCGAGCTCCATCTTAAAGTACTGCGTGGTACAAATAACAACACACTCGAAAGTAAAAGTGTTCACACACACGCCTGGTGCGCGCCGCCTCTTATTGCAATATTGCCTGCCGAGCAGACATCACCGAAGGTCCAACCGGAGTAAACGGAGCAAACAAGATCCTCTCCATGATTCGATTACGCTCTCCCCCATCCGACTCATGACTTCGCCGTTGCAGACTTCAAGAGAGAATGTGTGTTACTCCCGTTCCAGCACGGCCGATAAATGTGTCCACCGACGCTGGACGTATCAAATTCCAATTTGCTGCAGCTTCTTTGTTGCCGCTCTCTATGCTTAGCGGGCGCTCTATATCTCTCTGGGCAGTGTGCAGCTTCCTTCACGCTTCCCAAATTGCCTCTGGAACGTGAACGCAGAAAGTTTCTGCGCGTCCACGAGGCGCCTCGGAGCAAACACGATCGCAGCAACCTTTTATCGTCGCACACTATCCTCCGTCGGCGTTGCATCAGCTTCCAAGCATTTCAGCTGTGCCTACTGTGCACGCAATAAGCGATGTTTTATTTTCATCCAACGCCTCCTTGGCTGCTCAATTTCAAGTCAATCGAAACGGAACCGATAATGGAAAATAAATAAGCACAGCAAATAAGTTCTGTGCTTCGGACGTTCATTTCTCCACTCACCGGAATGATGGCTCAGAGTTCCGATATAATGGGGGTGAGAATCTTCCCACAGACTTCCCACAGACTTCGCTTCAACCATCGTCGGCTGCCCAGCGTTTAATAGTGGTTTCCTCGTCGAACCACCGGAGGCGACTCTGAACGAAGTTTTCCTATCGGACGGTGCAAGGATATACTAGTTCTCAGCATGATGATTTATTTCACAGCTGCAGCAACTGCTGGACATATCATACACGCACTGGCGCGTCACTAATCGTCTGTTTATTATTTAATTGTATAGTAGTCGCCTTTGCAGCTTTCTTTGCCACCCGTTGGTTGCGCACGGCAGCACAATCTGTTATGGATGCAATGACCCGTATTTTATAGCACGCCAACAAGGCGCGCAGAGTGCTCTCTGGCATGTCGGAAGGAAAGCATTTTTATTGGATCTATTATCGAGTATCCTCCACCGTATTTTTCGTATCGAGTGTTATTAACAACATACTAGATACAAATTGAAAGAGTAATGTGTTTTGCTTTTATGACTTCTTGTTATCATCTGTGATGCGAATGAATTAGCTTCAGGTTGGAATTCAATGTTAGTCTATATCCGGACTTAATTTTACGGCAACAAAGCAAAATCCCAACACTCAATAATAAACTTACAGGGGTTTCGTGCCAGTGTTTTTTTTAATATCAATTCGATTTAGACAAACAAGTTCCTGAAGTGCATTTTCCCTGAAGTGCAATCGTTCGAAAACGGGAATAATTGATTTTTTGAAGGTGTAAACTCATTTTGAAACAAAGCATGACATATTCACAGCAGCCAAATATCCATCAGTTTAATCACCGACATTACCTAACGATGTAAAATGATTCCACAAACCCTGTAACGATGAAGCCAGAAAAGTAATAATACTTGCTCCAATTTGCAGATTCATAAATCAGTCTGCATTGAGTTGCGACCAAACGGGACGAACTGGAACATCGATAATGGAGCGAAATGAATGAAGATGATGCGATTGATTTATTTGACATTTGATTTCTGTTTCCTTTTGCGGATGCACAGGACGACCGCAACGTGGGGAAGAACTCTTTCCACGTCGTTGAGCGTCGTTCGGCAAATATTTCCCTGTACAATGTAGATGCAAATAACGTTCACGCTTGTGACCTCTTACCTTCATCCGGCGCGTCATTATCATGATGATCTGTCCATTCAGAAAACTGTAATGAAAGAAGAAAAAACCGGAAACAGGACGGTCAAAGGTTAGCTTCAAAAACCGGGCAGAGTTTGCTGGGAGGTTTTGGATTGAAAAGGTTTTTCTTTTCTTCAAAAACACACGCAATTGGATGAAATTGGATCTCGGGAATATAAACATCCCAATCGAGTTAGACTTAGTTATGGATTTTTTTTCTCGAGTAAAAAGGAAAAGAAAAAGGACAACGCTTCTGTTTGCCTTGGTTAGCCGGCTCGAAATTGAAATCTGAGATTTGGTCCCTTTTGTTGCCAAATTTCCAAACGCAAAGTTGATTGAGTTGCTTCTAGCTCTCTCTCTCTTTCTCACACACACACTCTCTCGTTCGCCAAGTCTTGTCCGTAAAGTTCGAGTGGGATGTTTGAATAGCAATCGTGATTTTATTAGAAACGTAGCTGATCCTTCTGATCTTATGATCGGATCGAATTAGAATTATCACACGCGAGGCTCCTTAGCGGTTTCTTCACCCTGGGCTGGGTCAAAGAACCTGCCATGTACGGATGACTCGTTTCCGAATCCCTCCCCGCGTTCCCAAACAAATCGATGCCCGTTCAGAGTTCGTTGACTTTTTGGCACACTTTTCAACGCCATTTGCATTGCGGTGCACGGAAAATGCCTCCACAACAGCGCACCCGCACGGACTTTAAATAAACGCTCCCCGCTGTGCCAGCGAATACCGTGCAGTTCCGGTATCAATTCCCGCATGCAACAGACCACACGCCACAAACTTGCAGCACGAATCATGTCCTACCGGACAATGGGTTGGGGGTGGAGGTATGTCCTCACGTGATCCCCTCGCAACCAAGCTCACCAACACCAACTGCATGCGAACTCCGTGCATGCGAAACCCCGTGTGCGAATATTTCAACTTTTCACAAACGTTCCTTCCCGGGTGTTCCTGTGTTTACAAATAGTATGGCGAACCCGCGCGCGCGTCCTTAGTTGCATTTTAAAATAGGCCAAAATAAAGTCCTTACCCTGCGCTAAAAATCGATCGTAACTGCACGACCCCTTGCGCGTTGGGGCTCGTTATACGGGAGGCAGAAAAGCACCAACCGGGAAATGGTGCTTTGACACGCAACGAAATTTAAACGAAGGAAAACCCACCAACCGCTTTTTATCAGTTTTATGCCGCTCCATACTTGTTTCCCGGCGGTGCAATCATTCGTTTTCTACGGTGGAACTTGTTTCCGATTAGAGAGAGTTTGTTCGCTTTTCAGCTCGGTTGAGAGACAGGGGAGGATAGAAGCTGACATTTGTTTTTTATAAGTGCTTTCCATACCGTTTTCCTTTAGAAGTATTTGAATGAAAAAAAAGATCATTAATGCTCATATGATTAAAAGAAAAATCCTTTGCTATGGCTCTCTAAAGGTGATTTAATAACGTATCACTTCAGTTTCTACAGTGAAAGGGTGCAAACATTGGAAACCTTTTCACGTTTTTGTTCAATCCATTCATTGCAACATTCGCAAAAGATCTCTGACACAAAGGACGCGTAATTGCTCACCATTTAATTCGCCTCTACTGAAACCCATTCTCCATTCCCGATCATAAAGCCACATAAACCCACATTCGAAGTCCCACAAAAGAGGAAAACGGCTGCCGTCGCGTTTATGAGTGGATCATTATGCGTAATGCCTGTCGACCGCTGTACTCGGCATCGCGGTGTGTCCCACTAAATTGGAGCGCTGCACTCGAACCACTGAAGAGTGACATTTCCACCACTCAATCCAACACCGACCGAAAGCTCTTAACGACGGTGGAAGGTGTGATGAAAAATTGGAGACACACCTTCCACAAATGCAATGCGTGGGGTGGCGTTCGGGTGGTGAAACGCCGACCAGCAGTGGGTCGTAACCATACCATTCCTTCCCAAACGAAACCCATTTTGGGGGGGGGCTCGTTTCCCAAATGAGAAGTCCCGGAAAAGCGATTCCGAACTTCCGCGTTCCCGGTGCGCACAAACGCTTGCCGGTGGTTCTGATTTTCGTTCCTTTCCCCACGGTCACGGGCGTCGGAAAAAAGGGGTCCCTGTAATCGTAACCACCATCATTATCACCTTGCTATTAGGTGCTGTGGTCCTGCGGGAATTGAATGAAATTTCCGCTCGCACGGTTCGTGGAAAATGTAGGTCGAGTCGATGCTTATTTACCTTGGTTCCACCACTTGCGATTCGTTCTGTTCGCCGCCCGGTGAAGGGTGCTCCGGGCGAGAAATATTGACCATTAGAAGGCCAAAAGCTGGCACCATTAGAGCGCGCTTCGGGAAGATACATTCGGGAGTTTGGTCGTGCTCGTTGTCGGGTTCTCTTCGCTCAGGTTCGCACCGGGTAGCGCTGATGATGATGATGATACCAAGCGGGTAGATTTTCCATGAAAGAACACTCCTAAATCTATCCAATTGAATACGTTAAAAGTCTTGTATACCATGCCTTTTCTTTGGAATGTAGCAAATTGCTTGCTCAGAAGCTTTAAAGTTCACTCTCAAGCGTGTTGAAAGCGACAGGATGAAAACTAAACATCAAGATTTATTTATTGCCCACATTCAAAACAAAGATATGAACAACGGGTGCCAGAAGTTTCCGAAGAACACGATGAAAAAACTCATGCCTTCTTCAACTTGCTATCTTTCGTTGATTCACAGCACATAAGCCCGAAGTTGGGTTAGATTGTTTTGGACCAATTCCAAGAACAGACATTTGAAAACGTGATGCACTTTAAAGCGCATTTGCTACACAACAATATGTTATGCTGTGTTTTGTTTTATTAACGAGCGCTGATATGCCATTTGCTGATATAACATATCGTAATCCTTCAGATACACATGATTCAAGGCATGAAAAATAGCCACCACAATCGAAAACATAATGTTTGCTCATTCATAATGGGCCAATCGGCAGATAAAACACACCCGCCGAGCATCGGCCATTGCTGATTGAGGTGACACTGGAACGAATGCCAACGATCCCGGACAAGCCGGCGAACTCCGTACAACAAATAGTTCACCCATACGTCAAAAGCAACAGCTGCACGGTACCGGATCGCACACAGACCGAAAGAAAAAAAAACACAGGCGATAGACGAAGCGACGGCGAATGGGGAATCGAATTTTGTAAGCGCGAAAAAATCGACCACCATTTCCACGCCCCGTTGGCTCTGTCAATGAGCGTTAAAATCTTCTTGCCGCTGGCGAACCCGCTACCGGACCGATTCGCCTTTTGAATGTTTGTTTTTCGGTGGGAGAGTTTTTTTTTCCTGCTCCATCAAAGCACTCCCGGCCTCGCTATGCCCTGCTCACAAGCAACTGTCCTCATGTGGAAGCCGCACGATCAAACGCAAATTTGCCTTCAACCCATGTTCCACGATGGGTTGCGTGACGTTTTTCTTTCTCCCGCACCAGTTTTCCCGTTTTCCAATTTCCAATCCCCAGCGAAGAGGCTGTGATGGTTTATGCTGGAGGAGGCAGAATGGAACGGAATTGAATGTGTGCCATCGTTATGGTATGTAAATGGAGTTCACGTCCCCAATGTCACGACAGGCAATCGACATGGGAATCGGTTCATCGGGCCAATCGGTAACGTCAAGAGACTGATTCCCAGTCCCGTGCGCTCTGATGTGCGCGCTCCGACACGTACCCTGTATGTCGTAATGATTAAAACTCCAGCCCAACGCTGTTGTTGTTTTACTTTTTGTTTCTGTCAGAAAATTGAAAAAGTTTGTCTCCGATTTGCGCTGGTGGGTAAAACATCGAAATGGGTGTGCTGCACTGAAGCAGACTATTTGAATGTAGATGAATGGGTGATTTCGGTGTTCATGCATCAAATTTGTCAAATTTGTATTTGTCGTTCACAGTGAATCATTGCACGCATCAGCTTAACGAGTAGCTTAAAGCTTTGAGCTTCATATCCGATCAATATTTTAGACATCGCGCGTTGAAAAGTCAATCGTAGGATTTAACTTGTACTAGTGCGTGACCTGGCAGTGTAAACAGACATCAGATTAATCAATCAGCTGTCGCTACACTGGATGAAAGCAGGATAACCCGTATGATGCCTCAAACGATTGCAAATTCAAATGAGATTAATGACGCTAATTTGATAATGTATGCATTTCACGTAGAACGCATTGCATAAATAACAGCAAGGGATTTATCATGACAATGAATTCGCGTATCATAAGTGACTTTGAATGTCAATGCATCAGTTATCCAATACGTGCCGAATCAACGACAGGATGATTTTCTCTCCCATCTCTTGAATTAGTTTATACAGCATTTTAATTTAAAATTACTCTCGATAACGAGGCTCGAAAACTTCCTTTCCCTAAAAAAATCACATCAAAGCAACCTTTCTTCTCCCAATGTTTGACTGCCATCAGAGCAGCCTTTGATGCTCGATCCATATGTTTTCTTTCCGAGAACCACATATCCTGCAGTGCAGCCAGAGCGCGGAAATTACTCCCGTACATCAACGGCTGCCGAAAGGTAGCTAAACCATCAAGGAAGCAAATTGCAGCATCGTGAACAGATCCCGGAAAAAAACGACTGGATCGACTAGAACAATTTATAAAATCTCATCTCTTCTCACCCACACACACCCCAGTTTCCGCATCTCATGCGAATGGAAATGAAAAAAATACACAAGCACACATTCCCGCTGCGACAGATTAAATGACAGCGATAAATGGTGAAAATGAAATAAAAATCTCCCATTCGATGCAGGAATGATGCTCCGTCTCGTTCATTCCCACTCCGCATCGGATTCAACAGTATTCCTTCCGGTGAGGCAATGGAACTGTGGGGACGCCAGCACTGGCTACGTACTTCTTTAGAATTTTTCCAAACATGAACCGCTCGCAAGGATCACTAACGCCAAATAGAGAGCTCTTTGTTCGACGGAACGATCGCGATTTTTTATTTTATTACGTCGCAGGCAACCGGCATTGAGCGTTGCTCCATTCCGAAGGGCATCATCGTCCGCGCTGAAGTATCAGCTGAAGTTTTGGGGGCCGGAGAGGAACCGGTCGCAATGGGTTGTCACGACGGGTAATCGTCTGTCAGTGGCAACGGTGGCGCCTGTTCGCCCTTAACAACTGTCGTTTAGCGGCAATTTAGCGTTACACACCGGTACCGGTAATTACCGTGGCAACAACCGAGCGAATGGGAAGCTTGGCTTCCCAGACAGATGAGAGAGTAAGAGAGAGAGATAGAGAGAGAGACAGCACAAAAAAATCATTCACACCGGTGTAAAATCATCCTTCGTGTTTGCTCACGACCGCTGCGAATGGTAATGGTGACATTTTCCTCATGGCAAGATAAACACCGTACGGGTGAGGTTTACTTTTCATTCGACATTGTGACGTTTCATGTTTTCTTTTCGGCTTTCCACGCTTTGCTTGCCAATTTTTCTTCTATTTTTTGTGAAACTGACTGGGCGCCTCCATGAGCTTACGATGCAAAATAAATATTTAAAAAATCGACCCTTACTGGTTTTTTTTTAAACACATTCAAGCTCATACTCTGAAACGAGTTGCCGGCAGCGCTATACCATCGCGTCGAGCGCCGGTTTAAATATTGCCATCATAAAAATTCATCATTCTCCGTCCTTCTTCTTCATCAGTCAGCAAGCGCACCTTGAAAGCTTTTCCGCGGCGGGCAGTTAAATTGAAGTGGCAAAAAGTAGCTGTATGCTCCACACCCTTTCCACAACAGCAACCCGCCCAACATCGACAGAAGACGAAGCGAAAGTAATTAAACCGAAAGTGCCTAATTTTCACCGGCATCCAGCAATTTGGCGGGCGGGTGAGAGGCCAGATTGTCTGTGCGCACCATTTTTCCGCACCGGACCGGCCGCCGTGCGGAGCCGTTGATTGTTTTCCATCAGTTGCCGGACTTGCCGCATCCGGACCGATTTGGGTTCATCCCGGCTGTCCATTATCGCGCTCGTGACCTTCGCAGCAAAAAGGCCGCCGTCCTGTCCTGCCCTGAGCGGGAAGAAGTTGGCTTGTGCGTGAGTGTGTACGCTTATGCTCACGGGAAATAATTACGTAAATAGCTTATCCGGCCGGCAGCAGAACTCCTTTTCAATGTCATCCCGAGAACGGGAAGCTGGGGCATGACTGTGTTTGAAAGTTTCACAGAAAGGGCTTAAGGCAAAAGGTACGCTGCGATGGGAAAAGGGGTCAAACGCCAAATGGAAGATGGGGAAGTGTATTAACTTCTCAGCTAAGACGTTTAGTTTGACCTGAAGGAATGGGTATTTAATTTGTGTTGTCAAATCAAGACGATAAAGGAAACCCCTGCCTGTATCTGTACTTTTAAAAGATGGAATCAAAAAGAATCTATTGAAATAATAACAATAATCATTTTTCAGGCTTGCATTCCCCTAACAATATAAACCCACCATACAAAGAACATGAATTTCACCACTCCCCAGGAACGTTGCATTGAACAGGGATTAATACATCAACATTGCTGCACCACGTGATACAATCAACCAACACCGACACCGAGGGGGGTTTCGCCACCAACAAGAACCTCATGAGCCAATTCCCACTGATTAGCAGTCATACTGCTATTTATCTTTCATCGTCGTCCTTGCTTGGGTCGAATTTCACCACAATGGGATAGAAACATAGCTTTGGTCATTTTAAATATATTTAAGATTTTGTTAGAGGCATCGTTTATAAACATGCAAGCGATTTCTTATCTCAATAAAACAAAAAAAACTAATAATGTTAGTTCTATTTGTTTACTACCAGACCCAGCAAACATTGTCCAAAATATATTCTCTGGATGCAATTTCAATCCACCGCGATGTTCTGTTTTGACCGCATTGTGTTCAAAACTCACCCACCGTTCCTATCACACTGATGAGCATGTCACCGTGGGTGCTGACACTTTGTCCCGGGAATTAGCCTCCAATTCCCTCGATTTCATTTCGATTGAACCACCACGGCCATCAATTATCACAACGTGCGAAGTCGTGCTCTATGATGTGTTCATTGACATCCTGCTGAGTGCCTTCATGCCGAGCCGCTCCACACTTTAGCAACAATCACCATCATCAGCAGCAGCGGGGCAGACGGTTCGGATCGTTTTTCGCAATTAGGACAAATGGAAACCGGTCCCACCTCGTGGGATCGAATATTATTTGCCCATATTGTTTTCACACCGTTCAACCAGGGCCCCGATGGTCGATTAGGCGAAGTTTGCTTGCCATCGACAAAATTACAAGTTATTACCTGATGAAAGGTACACATGACAAGAAGGTATCAATTTGCAATACTCGACACGGATTCGGCGGCGAATGTCTTTTCTCGTCCCGGTCGGTCGATGGAAAGTGAATCTGCCTGATCCAGTAAATCCTCGCTCACGGCTCTCACAGGAGTGATCAACGCAATCACCTCGGGAACAATATGCGGTCGTAATGTCGATCCTGACCCTCCATTACTTTCAGGACGGCTTTTTTCGCTTCTCTTCGTCGTCTCAGCGAGCCGTACTAGACGGGTAAGAATACTTCCTTATCTTCGCTCACCGCTACAAACAGTGTCGTTAATGTGACCGTTGAAGGACGCAGCGACATACAACAAAAAACCCTATCCCTATGACGAGTAACAAGCAACCGACATGTGTTTGAACTCACTGGGACGCATCTGCTCCGTGTAGGGCGCGAGAAAAAAAGCCTCGGACGGCTTTTTCCGATGATAATCTTCATCCTTACAACCTCCAGGCAGGAAGTCTCGTTTGGATAGTGGTTCGTCGAGTAATCCGCCGTCCTCAAGACATGGCCCCCATACCCTGCCGTTCGTCCATTACATGACCGTGCGTAAGCCCAAGTTACTCCGACAGTAAATCCTACAAACGAATGCACGACGAGCGTCGTAATCTCCTGAGCAGTAGTGGTAAACGCGGTAGGGTTACTTCATATATTCCGGCGCATTTCTCTCTCTCTCACGCACACTCTTCCTCTCTCCATGTAACTACTATATCCTAGAGCTGGTGGGGACCGAACGTAAATGGGAAAACTTATTAGACTGTGACATACTTGCGCTGGAACTCTTCCCACGCTGAAGTACACACGCCTGGCACAATGTCCAAAACAACAAATTCTTCGGAACCAACCAAGTCTTGGGGAACTCTTTTTGCCACATTCTTTTTGCATACAATTTCTTCTGCCAGCGCGCAATTGCGTCTACGTTGAGCGTCGCTGAGATCGTGCTTATTTATTCTAGCGGACGACACATCTTCCCACCCCGTTGGCGTTCCGGCGCGACGTACGTACTACACTGCCTGGTAATAAATGATCTACCATTTACCCAGCAAACGCAACCCTCTCTTCGGCTCCTCAAATGCCGCTCATGTTGAACGTGAACTTATCACACGCTTGGAACACAACCGAAGGAGTAAGAAAACATAACCTTCTCCTTCTCGCTAAGCGGCCATTGTCGCTTCTCGTGGACGCTATCACGCGTTGCAGAGATGTAAACTTACGCCAGAAATCATTTCATATCACAATACAAATTACATTCATTCTCTGACACATTTTTCATACCGTCGCAACTCGTTCTCCCTCTTTCTCTCTCTCTCCCAAAACATTCCCTTCTAACGACGTGCTTTTGCGCTGGGATGTGCAAGCAAAACTTCATTACTTCATTATGGCGAAAATCGATGCTTAATGTGTCTGTCGTTTTTTCTCCTGCTTTTTGAGGCAAAGCTTTTCGCAAACTTACTTTTATTGATGCCGTGTTGGGACGTCCCGAGAATGCACTCAGCGAATTTGGTTTGCTAATGGTCAGGGTCAGCAATCTACTTGGCGAACGCAGGACATTCTTTCCTCGCGAAGTATGCTATTCAAACGACCCACCGATCACGTAAGTGCGTTAAATATCACTTTACGAGTGCTTTACGTGACCGTAATTCCGATTTCCGACCGTGCGCCGACGATTGCTACATTTTGAGCAGTCTCCCACGCCTTCCAAGAATGCTCCCACAGATAACCATCGCATGTTGTTTGGGATCGGAAATTGATTAACAAACGGGCTCGCCCCGATGACAAGGAGCAAAAGTGCGTTGGATGAAACGTCCATATTTTACTTCTGCCTCCGTACACCTCCCCCGAAAGCAAGAAGGTATGCGCAGGTGAGCCATGTGTGTGCCTGATGTGGAACGCGTTGAAATGCGGCCACTTTTTGCGGACCAGCCCGAAAGCAGCCTGTCGATAAAATCGATCGTGGGCGGATGGGTTGTTCTTTTCGATCTCCTCAACGTGACCGGCCTGCTCAAAGAGCTGCTACCGCTACGTAATCCACGTTAAGCCCACGCGCAGCTGCTTATTAAATGCTAACAAATTGAGCCGTCACATCAACGGACGGACGCTCCGGTATGCTTATCTGGGATTCGCCAGCCGCGGAAAGTGCCCTCATTTTCGCGTTTTCTACCAATGAGTGTTTGGTCTGGTAATGGGTCTGGCGGCCATGTTTGGTTATGGTTTGACAGGAGGTTGACGCGTTTTGTCCATAATTGTGTGTATTTAAGATTGCCAACAGTTCCACGAAACAGAGATGCTGTCTTTGCTGTGAATGCGTGAGCACGAATCCTACCTTTTCTAGGAATGCAAACGGAAAATGATTTGCAAAATGTCAAATTGGATAAATCGTAAACTTTGGATGTTAATCCATAAGTAACTTTACTGTGCCTGACATCTAAGTAGGAGTAGGTTGAGATGGATATGTCTAAATGTCAATCAGGCTGAAGTAGTAGGCGATGACTCGCAGCAATTCACGCACGGAGCAAGATGGATGCAACCGGGCTGACGGCGCAGGAAAAAATCACTCTCTTCAGTGCTTGGGGACTTATTCGTAAGGATCTGGACGTTCACGGAAGAAATATGCTGCTGCTGTGAGTATACTTTCAGAAGCATTTCTTACACATAATAATCCTTCTGCCGCTCCGCTCCGAAAATAGGCTCTTCCACAAGCATCCACACTACATCTCGTACTTCGATTTCACCGACGACGCAACGGCCCATTCGCTCGTCGACAATAAATCCCTCTACAGCCAGTCGATCCACATCATCAAAACGTTCGGCTCGCTCATCGAGTATGGCCTCAAGGATCCGGCCCTGTTCAACGAGACGCTCAAGAAGATCACACGCATCCACGCCGAGCGCAACGTCTACGCGAAGGACATCCTCACCATCGGCGACGTGCTGCTCAACTATCTGGCCCAGGTGCTCGGCCGGCAAGTGTCCGACTCGCTGCCCGATGCCTTCCGGAAGCTGTTCGTCACCATCGCCGGAAGGTTCCCGGTCGGGCCGGCTCCACCGAAGACCGAAGCTGACGAACAAGGATCCGTAAAATAGCGCACAATCAGGAAGGGCTTCTCATAACGAAGCGTCAACAGTCCGGAGACTCCGGTGCGCTATCGACGCCAATAATAAACTTAGCTTCCGAGGTTCTTGGAAGCAGCAGAATAGGAGGCGCCTTCATCACCCGTCGCCTCGGGGAGGTCAACAACCAGCACCGGTGGCGTTTGCTTGTGAGTCCGTGTTCCGCGAACGCGTCGAGAATTCATTAGCTTCCATCGAAGCACTCCTCGTCGATACGGTGATTGGAGCGGAAATCCAGCAAAAGCCGATTTCGCTGAATCCGCTTCAAAATGCTAACGAGCCAATTTACGACGCTACGTTATCTGGAGGTGTGGCCCGTAGCATGAATCCTGTTTGCTTGTGCAAAATTAAAATATTCCGCCTCGCTCCTTCAATCGCGTGTTCCAAGAACTGTGGAAACCGATAGCTCCTTCGCGGATTTTTTTTTCAGAGGTTTGAATGGCTGAGAAGAAGAAAAAAGCGCCGCAGAAAGGGGACGCGTAAGAAAGCGCAAAAGTTACCCCAACTTTTGTCATCTAAAATTCATGGTTTTATTACTCAATAACAGCTGCAATTGAATTACAATGTTGCCGTTGCAGTGGAGAAAGAAAGACACTTTCAACCAACAAAACATTCCACCAAGCTCTTTCGCTCTCGCGCAAACAATATTGAAAGACTGTGAGAGCGTAATTCCGAAGGATGTAACGAGAAAATAAAACAAACCACCGCTCGAGACATGCTAGCGAACTGCTTCACAAAGCCAATTAAAGTTGGGTCCCGGAACGCTTTATGGACTGACCATTGGCCGCGAATGGAAACAACCAACTAATAATGGGTAAGGAAAACAACTTGCTGGTGAAAGAAGAGTTGGGGCAGAAAAAAGGATTTCCTGGTGGAAAACTTTGCGGAAAAAAACAGAAGAAACGAACAAGCGCAGCGTCCGCTTCTTCCGCTTGCGTTTCGCGGTGGATGAGTTTAGCAATGATTTTCTGTTTGCTGTACTCGCCTTTTTTGCACGCTTCATCCCGTGCGCTTCACGATATTTGATGCTTTGAACGATGATTTATGCCTTAATTGGGGTCTACGCGCGGTGAAAAGCAATTTATCAATCCCCGAAACCCGTTGGGAGGCTACACATCTGATGCTACAATCTCTGCGCGTAGGATGTTAAACGTGTGTGTGTGTGTGTGTGTGTGTGTGTGTGTGAGTGGCGGGGGGGAGGAGGGTATGTGGTGTTGTGGTTCTTCTTCAAGCGCAAGATGACACCAGGCGTGGGTTAATGAACTTTGCGAGGAACGTTTTCCCTTACGCCGTTCGGTGAATCGCGTGCTTGACATCGGTGGAATTTCAATTAGAGAACACTTCAACGCGTGGCGTTGTGGTCGTGGGAGATGATGAGACGGGAAGTTATCATTTTGTAAATGGATCCATTTTCGCCATGATTCGGTCGAAGCGTTAACCGAGATCAGTAAATTGATTGTGGTGTGGGAGGATTGGTTTGACAGTTTGGGTCGAAATGAACGTCGATCAAAGAGCACAATGGGATCGAGGAGTCAAAATTGATAGATCTGGTAGACTTACTCATAATAATTGTTTTTACTCAAAACTTAGTCGTGGTGGATGGTATGGAACGATCTTGTATAGATAAAAAGTAAGTTGCAATAAGAAATTCTAAACTATTATGTTCGGCACAGCCAGCCACAATTAAGTTTTCCATTATTACAAACTTTCTACAATGTCACAGATAAGAGGCTAATTTATTTCAAACTTTCAAAAGCCAAACTAAGAGCGTAGTGTACAAAGTGTACAAGGACGACCTATCTCAACAATACCCCTTATCTTCCACCTTCCGCATGACATACAACCGGCCTAGCCTGATCTAAACCCTTGATGGCAAATTTGAATCTGTTACGTCAACATTTTCACAACGTTCAAGCAATCGGATAAAAAGTTCTTCTCACCGCTTGTCACCGCAGTTGTCTCGGGTAGAGCGTGTCACCCGGCTCTCGAAATACCCGAACCTGCCAGTACTGAAAGCCAAGGAGCTAACCACCAAGAAAGGAGCTGGTGGAAAAACTTCTCCTCAAGCGAGGTGTAAAAACTTGGACCTCAGCGAACCATCCATTCACACCCTTTGTCCACGGTGAATGCTCGTATCGGGGTGTGAAGCTCTGCCCAACCATAGACTGAGCGCTCCTCTCTGCACGAACAGCGAGAAAAGGGCAATCATGGCGATCGTCTGCCCTGGACGGCTGTTGGTCACTCTCGAGCGAACGTTCTTAAAATGGCACCGATGGCGAAAGTTTGTGTTTTTCCTACGGTTTTGCCGCTACCGCACATAAACCCCTATTACACCAGTGCTGATGCTGATGTGGTGGGAATATTTACCAGCGCTTGGTATTTTTCCCATCCCCGCTTTTCCACCCCACATTCAGCAACAAAAAGTAAGATGAAATTTAACATAATTTTCTGCATGACCCCACCGTTTGGTGCACTGGTTGCCGTTGACCAAAAGCAAAAAAAAACGAACGAACCATTTTGTGGTTTTTCTTTGCGTGCAGGGTACCAAAGAGAGATACCAGCTCGCCGACCAGTAACATGGCGTGAAGACGTGCTTCCGCCTTCATTTGCTGTCACTTTCAATGACGCTTAATTACTTATGCAAACAAAATCCTTCCAACATTCCCATGGTACGTACACTCGCCGGGACAGACTTCTTCCACGGAATGTCACGCTCAAACGACGCCGGCGTTAGGCGGGATAAAGTTTCCAAGCGTGATGGCTACATCCCGAGTTCACGCGCGATGTCTTTACTCATCCCCGGGTGGCCGGGTCCGGTAGGAAGGAAAAGTTCGTGCACGCCCGAACGCGTTGCCCGAAATGTGCCTTCAAAGCATTCAAAATTCTATCCTCTGCCCGGGACGAAGTCACCGTAGAGCGCGTGGTAAGCTCTTGAAAATCAGCACGGCATAGGCAGGCCACTGTTACGTCTTAAGCTTTTGCATGACTGAACCCAATGTGCTATAAATTTGTCGGAAGGCTTTGCGGGAATGATATTGAATGCGTTTTAGAGATCTGCTTTTTTCCATCTTTGGTATGATGTTTTTTGCTGCGTTGAGCTAAAACTAAGATAAGCGTTCAACTAAGATAAAGCGCAAATAAGTCGCTCCGGGAGAGGAGATAAAAGATTTCTTGTGTGTGCGAATAGAAATATAGCCTGCTATGATACGTTGCAGTCCGTGCCATGAGTAACATTCGAAGCAGACGATATCTAATCTTCCATTTGCTTCAGAATGGAACACTGTTTTGATCCAGCCTAACCTTACTAACCTTCCTAAGCTGAAAAAAAACGAAGATTAGTGTAATAGTACAACCCTCCAAAGATAGGAACCAGAGATACCACTATCATTATAAGACTATCGACTGTGTAAATTTGAATGGCACGATGTAAACTCATGGTTGCGAGTTATGAGGAGCTCGGAAATCTTACGGATACTTTCCATCTTTTAGAGACAGCGAATATATTGAAAATGAATGCTCATCTGAAGATGGAAATGCTCATCTCAAATAAACATTTTATTTTGTGGAGTATCTATTTTTGTGAGACTTCACAGTATTAATACTATAAATTCAAAAAAAAGCCATTTATTTTAATTGATTGATTTCAAATTAATTCATTTCACAATCATGCTACGCAGCTTGATAGGACTCGGCTTGAAAAATGGTTTCATGCAAAATGACGTCCATTCTTTCTCATCACACTAAACGAATTTAATTCGATCCCACACGTCAATCAGAATCTCCCCCGGAATTTCCTCGCCAAAGCGTCACCCTCATCGGGGAGCATCCACCCAAGGGTCGTTCTTATTTATTACCTCACCCGCCTAAATAGAAAAAAAAACCGCTCACGCACTCTCCACCCCAAGCACCGGGTCTCTCCACCCTCGGTAATTTCCCTACGAAACATTGTACGACCCAAACAAGCCGTAATCAGCCCGGAATTGATAATCAACCAATCTACGCGTTACTGTGTGCGTGTATGCATGACCGTTTCCGAAAAGCTGCGTGCACGCAAAGCGACAAAAAAAAACACGAAAAAACCCCAATCTCTCACAACGCTCTGGTGTGGGCTGGAAAAGCGCGCAAACAAGATAATTAATCTTATTTCCAATTTTCGTTACGCTACCCCGGACCGGCGGCACTTGCAGTGGCGCACTTGGTAATGGTCGCACATCTACAGCGTGATTTCGAGGCAAAAGAATGGGGGGCCAAATTTGAATGAAGATATAAAAGTATCACAAACACATTCCAACATTAGCAGGAAACATATAAAAAAATCATTCGCTGTCTGTTCTCCTATGCCATGGTGCATCGTAAATCTTAATTGTCGTAATGACAGCGAGCAGCACTAGCAGACAAAACTAGGGCGCGGAGTCGTGACTTTTCTCTCGCTTTCCAACGCGGCCCAAACCGGTTCTAGTTAATTTCTCAAACAGAGAACCTTAGCCTGAAGCCAAAAGATGAGTTCCATAGTACGCTCCGGGCAAGTCATGCTCACCTTCAGTTTTGCCGAACTTTCCCGCATCCAGATAAGCAAACGATGAGCCAGCAGCTTTCAGGCTTTCGGATGTCGAGGCGTCCAAAAGCCCCCGGGGTATAAGCAGTACGCGATGGCTATTTAATTTTTCCCGAGAAATCATTGCCAGTTCTTCCCACACTATCGCTTCATCGTTCCGGTCGATTCCGCTACCGAAAACCCACGCAAAATCAAATCTCATCCTCGCGAGCATCCCACCTCCCCGGCAATGACTGCGGGGAAAAATCTAATTCCATTCTCATAATGTTTTACTGCTTCATTTCGTTTCGAATTTTCGACTCAATCCGTGGCAACGATTTAGCATGAAAATTCAAGCGAGCGCAAAGCGTTCTTGCCCAATTTATAGGGCGCTGTTCAGTAATCTCCCTAGCATGGACTTTCACACGACTGGATTTGTGCTGGAACCAGGCAGATAATCTACGTCGTCTTGGTCGACGTCATCGTCGCTACCGCCAACGACGGTATTAATTGAATTTTCCAGCTTTTCACATCCATTATGAGAGCGAAAGGAAAAATATATCAAAGCAGATGATGATAACTTGCCCTGGATTGGTGTTTTCGGTGGCTTCGGCATCGTGGAGACGCTGCATGATACATATTCCATCGAATGGAAATGCAATGGTCCTTTGTTGTCTCAAGCTGTACGCCCGAAGCCGATGGAGTGTTGCTACTACTGCTGCTTCTGCCGACAGATAGGTCAGGTTCGCGTACTCTCGCGCAGGCAGAGATATTTTATGCGTCTCGTACACGTCCCGCCATGTTTTTTTTTTGTCTGTAGCCTTCTTACTTCAATAGCAGATGAAAAACGTGAATGAAATAGCTCAAAACAGAATTGTCTCGCACGAAACGGACACGTCATAAACGGTAGTGCATCTGACAAATCCATCGCAACACCAACCGGACGGTTGCGGTCGACGAGGGGCCAAAAAATTCCACCACTGACAAGTTGCGAAACGGCGCACGGAATTCGAAATAGAACCGTCATCTGGTGGCGCGCGTTGGAATGCGCTTTTTCGCTTTCCGGTTGGCTCAATCGCGGACTAGGATGACTTCATTCATTCGCGCTCTTGTTGCCGCTTGTTGCCGAATCACGTTCGTATCGCGCCGTCGGCGATGTCGGAGTAGCGTCCGACAAGCTGTTACCATGGCGACCGTGGCATGCTTCGCATACTCACCGAAAACTCATCACGCTAATGGCGCCGGCTGCTGCTGGTCGGACGATCCTAATACGTTTGTGGAATGCCCGTTCGTAAGGGGCCATGTTTTTGATTAGCCGTGATGATATCTGTTCATGGACGGAGCATTTAGCCCCGAAATCGTCATGTTAGTACAAAGGCTTGTTTAACATTTCACAGAAGAAAAATTGAAGAACTTGAGCGAAAATTAGTATTGTCCCCGGAACAAATAGTTTGAATTAATCATTAGCTTCACTGAAGTTCCAACCACGAAGTGGAAGACATTGTAGTCATCATCCACTTAAGCCCAACAGCGCGTAGGCTTAAGTTTTCAATTTCCAACACTGTTCACTAATTGCTTACGAAGACGGCGCTAACGCTGGAGATCCTACTCGCGCGGTCGATAAAGTTATTCCGCCCAAAACTCTAATTACACTCCACTAAGATCCGAATGGTTTTGGCGCTTCAAGATCTGCCCGTGCCGTGAGTACAAATTTTCAATTATAATCCTCCCATCCATCATGATCCAGCTGGAGCACATGTTACACGGGCGAGTAGTGCCCGTGCTCGCTTTGACTCCTCCTAGTTCACATCACATTGTTCCTAAGCACCCATCGTGCACAAAACTTGCTCCAGAGCTCATCCCCGTACAGACACACGCACACGGCAAGACCCGTAACGAACTTTGAAACTCAAAACCACCCACCAGGTCAGGTCGGTCAAAAAGCTCAACTACAAGCTCGGTTGGTTCGAAATTGTTCCCTCATCACATCAGCAGCAGCATCTTTTCTCCAAAAACTCGACACCTGCATACCGCTAGGGCCGCTCGCTGTGAAGTGGTACACTTTCAAAATGCAATTCATTACATAACACTTGCCAAGCACTCTCGCTCGCAAAGTCCCCGGCGGTGCAGGAACTAATGCTCCCGTTCGAGTCCCACCCCGCTGTTGTTACCGATTCTTCCTGCAGCGTGAGGGAGAAGCTTGGCAGGTATTATTCGAGTTTAAACACTTAAACACTGCCACAAGGCTCACACCTGCGTGTACACGTTGGTTGAATCGGAACGGCGGCGGATGCAGCCTTACCGACGCAATATAGGATGCTCGGTGGGAATGGGTGCGGGTTTGACATTTCCCCTTCGAGCATTCTCGACCTGTCAAAATTGATCCCTTCCTGTGATCCTGTGGGTGCTCACAATGTGCGGAGGTTGTTGTTTGTGCGCTCCTCGATGTAGCTGAATGTTGTTCGGAGTTTCCGAACACGGAAAACACTGGAGTGTATAAGATATTGCTTTTCCAGTGCAACGGAAGGTACGTCCATTATTGCTACATGCTGTGAAATGCCACACATACACACACACATATGTGAACCGTCCTATAGCTTTTCCAACAGAGAGAAACCTGCTTGACTGCAATAATGGCCGGTGTCATTGATACAGCGTGCGCCTGTTTGCGATCCGACAGCTCCTTACAGCAAGACGGCGGACATCTCCATGCCGGACGAGTGTGTTTACAATTGAATTACTACCGGTAGCTGTGACTGTACGCTGCCTGCCTTCCCGTATCATCAGTGCTCAGTACATCTCCACAAAAGTGAGGTGTCAAACGGAGCTTTAGAGTGGGATTTTAAATAGCATTCGAAGCTTGCCATGGGACCTGTCTCAGGGTTATTCACGCAACATGCAAGAAGGAGAAAACTGCAAACAAAAGCGATGGAACACTTACCTTAACCTTACGTCCACGGCGTGCCGCTATGGACCGAGACTGGCGCCGTATCGCCTCCAGTAGTGCGCCTGCTGTGACACGCTTTCAGCACACGAAAAACAGCATCCACGCTCGGCCAGCTGACAGCCTCGTTATCCACCTTGCTAGAACCACGCGGATTTGAACACACTAGACACCATGCACACCTCGGTGTCACTTCAGCACCTCTTTTTGGAACGTGTCCAAACGGATCTCACTTTCTACGCAACCGGCTGCACCGAGCACCGATTCACACCGATTCAAGTTGGGGCTTACGTAACCCGCCTGGTCGCAGTAAGGAACCCCCGCGGTTAGTACGCAAACGAATACGGGAGGATCAGCCGCGTAAATGACATTTACAATTTTTCCCTTTTTTGAGGTTAGACACTCGGCTAACCACCGACAGTCAACACCATCTGCTACGGTGGAGCTAGCGGTGGAAAGCGAAAGTGAGAGTGGAACATCGAGATGTAACCTTGAACCTGCGCGGTTCTGATTGCTTTCGGAGGATTCGTTAAAGCTGATTGGCTTAATCTTCTTACCTTATGCAAAGCAAGACACGCAAGAGGTTTTTTTTTGTTCTGTCTAACGGTTCGCTCACTAGATGGTTATGGTCTATGCCTACTTTTTGGGATTCTATTGAGACAACTTCGAGAAGGTCTTGTACGTGACTAACACTAGGATAGGTCCATTGATATCAGTATGACCCTTTAGAACAAAAGGACGATGTTTGGCTACAATACCATCAGGGAGGATTAACCCTGGCGAATTTGGTAGGTAACATGTTTATTTTTATAATAGCAGCTATAAACATGTCTACTTTATTCCATTGTCAGTGCATAGGGCACTGCAAAAACACTTTTTCTTCAATCCAATACTTTTGTTCCATGCAATCCAATAAGAACAATGTTGGGATATGACCTTGTATTCTCCGTCAGAACCAATTGCCTCAAATTGACACTTTGAAATGAAACCTTAAAAATTAATAAATTGGCTCTTTCCGTTTCCCCCCACAAGATCCATCCCGTACCCATCCAAACATTGAGAACCATTCCTTATCATTATCAAGAAAGATTCCCTTAACGATGTGGATAAACCTCGTCAGAGCAGCACACAAAACTTTCTCCTCCGGGGAAAACGATTCACAAAAGCGTCCCACATAAATTAATCAACACACGAAATGAAATTTCGCTGTACGGTCGCTTTCCAAAAACCATTTCTCGCTCTTTGATGTGAGTCCGGTAGCCGGTCAGCGTTCTTTTGTCGTGCTTTCTCCGCCGGTTGCTGCGGCAGAGAATAAGAACCAGGGACAAGAAAGAAAAATCTCACAACATCTGATTGTCAAGGTCCACCAGGTTTTTTTGTTGTGTCGCACTCGGTCTGGATGTGGATGCGATGAGAAGAGAGGCCCCCACTCCCCATGCAGTAAATTCAATTTGATGAAAAATTTAGAAACATTCCTTTCAACTTCTTCCAGCCAGTTCTCTATCCCACCGGCGTGGCACGCAACTGACCCACTTTTTCCATTATTCAATCATAAGCTCGTTTTTATTTCTCACTGGTGCAGGTTTCATATTTTGGTGTGTTTTTTTCTTCTCTCTTCATCCATTCTGGTCGTAGTTGGGAAGAGCTTGGTGCAATTCGCACACAAAGATAAGACGCCAGATTACCAGCTCGTTGGATAGTCATTTTTCATCTCACCGTGATAATGAATTTCTCATCACCGATAAGCGAAGCGTCCTCGCAAGGAAGACATTCTTTTCCTGATGCTACAGTTTCATACGAGCGGAGTTATGTTTATGTTATTCGTCTCTCTCGAAACAGCGAGAGTGGAAGATGTGCCGCTAAATTCGTCCATTTGTCCATTCGACACGCGTCACATGTTCTTATTTTCACACGAGCATCTCACTGCTGCAGAGTTATTCTCGGGCCTTCCTTCCCGGCTCTAAGCGCAAGCTCCAACCTGAGGTGACCTGCAATGAAAGACACACGGGAAAAAGATACATTGTGAGACGGGTTGTGGGACAGAAACAACAAACAACAATTAGAACAATAGAATGCACGCAATCTCCTTCTCCAACCACCAACCAACCCCCTTTCCTAGCCGACTTCACATCCCTAAACAAAAACAAATGCCTCCAAAACAACAATGGCGAAATAATGTGCAAAAAACCTTCGCCGCTGCAAAACACTTTTCCACCGTTTTGCCGCTCGTTAGTGTCGCTTTGCGTATGAGAGCCGCACGTTTGCGTGTAAGTGTGTCTGTGTGTGTGCGTGGGTGGATGCCATACTTGCTCCCGAGCATTCTGTTCTATGTTTTGTTAATGTTCCGCAGGGTTTTTGTTTCACACCCCCCAGTACACATTGGCAGTTGATTTTTTCTACCTTTGTGTGTAACATTTGTTTGATATATTGTTTCATCCGCCAGATGATGCCAATCGTGAGCAAAATTGTGTCGAAATTACTTTAAGCCTGCTGTCGCTCGTTTCTTTTTCGTAAGGGATTTTGTTTTCAACTTTTTTAAATTTCTCAAATTCGCACATCAAAAGTTTGAAAAATATGCCAACGAGAGAGCGCATCTTCACAACTTTTTCCCTGAGTTGAGCCTAATATAGCTCTATACAACAAAAAATCATTTTTAACATGTAAATCGAAAAAAAAAACACCTCTTGATAGCTTTATCATGCCTGTTCCAGGCATGCTTCCAACAGTTTTAGCAAACTCCCCAACATACAGCATCTACCAGCTTAATGGCCAATCAGGACACACCGGGGACGGGGGCGCCTTAGCGCGCGCCGCAAAAACAACCAGATTATCTTGTTCCGGAGTTCCGTGTTCCGTGGCGCCGGCTTCGAATCCCTTCCAACTTCTTCGTTTCGGTTTATCTGCGCTACCGCAAATTGCTCCGGTGAGTGACGTTAGCTAAACCAGCCAACCCATCATCATTAGCCTGCCCGGGTGGACCACTTCCGGCAGACAGGCAGGCAGGCCGCAAACCCGTGACTTTGAGAACTTTGAGTGCGACTTATCGTTGTCTATTGTGGTTTCTTTACAACGCGAGTTAGACGCGCGGAGCAATCGGTGACCCACGACAATGGCGAATCGTTTGGGAAGGTCATTCGTGATGATTCGGTGAGGTGGTCGGGTGACGAGTGTTGTAAAACTGATAGGAAGCCGCCATGGAAACGTTGGTAACGTGAAAAGTACTTTTCCACCCCAAGTGCCACTTCAGAACTTCCCTATCGTCTCGCCAGTGTTCATTCCCATGTAAAGTTCCCAATTGTATTCCTGACAGTTAACGCTGGCAGAAACATGCCCTGTCAAAATGTTTCCCGATGTTTGACACTTCGCTTTGACACAGGGGGCACGAGGCACGAAACGGTCCGACCACTGCACGTGTTTATTTGACGATATTTTTACAGCCCTGTAATGGCACGCCCACGTACAGATATGGCGAAGCTCATAAAACTAGTGGATTCTTCGCTCCCAAAACAGTACCGCCTTGGAATGTACTTCAAAGCAGCGTGCTGGTGCCGCCTTCGTTGTAGCACAAAACACCAGCCGCAGCAACAAAAACACGCTTTTGAATAATCCATCTCCATACAACCTGAGCAAACGGGCATCTAAAAATACGTGCTCGGTACATCCTGCACCGCATGCGCCACCGTTCTCAACGTAAATCTCAACCCGGAGCTGCCGTGTGTTCGGAAGATAAATTAATCATCGCGCACTCGGCAAAACGTGCAGCTAGATAAAAGCCATTCCCGTCCATATGCCGCCGACGTTAATTAGAGGCTCCGGGCACGGGCGGCTCGAGATGCATATGTTAAGCCGGTGTCGGTTCGCGTCTCGGATGCATTATTTTGCAAGATTCATCATTTCAAACTGTGTAAATATCGTTTCGATTGATGTTGGTATAGATTTATCGGATGGAAATTGAAGCGTTTGCATTGCTGTTTGTTCCGGACCACACGATGGGCCTGTTTGTTGGCATTGGGAAGATTAGCTTCATGATCTAGCTGATCTGGTTTGTTACTTATTTAGCTAACTCATGATTCCATTCAACCTGCCATCTTTGGTTGAAAAGATATTCCAAAAAGCGTCGACTCATCAAAAAGAACTAAATCACCAAAAAGAACCGACTCTCGAAAGGAAGCGGATGGATACTTCTGTCACTTTATATCTATTCTGTTACTGTTTTACAAGTTTACATTGCCCGCATGACGGTGGTTGTGTATGTTCGGGCTGAACTTTTTTAAAACATGAAGTTAACCACCCATTTACATCACAAGCAAACTCAAGGTTAAGACAGTGAACATATCCATTTCTCTAGAGCACAGCGAGACAGAACAGTACCCTCATCAGAGGCAGCTGCCACGGTACTACTAACGAACGCGGGCCGCTTTTTTTTCTCCTCCGAAGCCCGAAAACCCACAAGCCAAACGAATCCCCTAGACTCCACATTTCCGTCGTTTCCGGCGTTCGATTCGGGAAGCCGGGAACCATTTCCTTTAAAACACCCTGTGTGAGGTTTCGGCAGCACCGTCTCTTTCGTTGCCTTCGGTCGAACGACGGGACGGTCCTCCTAATTACACGACTAATCCAGTAAAAGCTCACCGACAGCTCCGGCGGTACAGGCATAATTCCACGTGGGATTCCTTCACCACAGGTTCGGTAGTCTGGGGAGTTACGAAACAAAATTCCATCCCTTCGTGCGAAGCATCCACATAATTTGTTATTCAGGACACAAGGCCCTCCCGTGCGGAGGGTGTACCACGCGGCAAACCACCTCCAGGAAGTCTGGACAGACGGCAGGTCGTCTCAAACATACGGCGACCTGGTCCAGAAGGTTACCGAATGTTCTGGTGGCGTCCGGGCAACTCCTCGGGGAACTTTCTGACGTCGGTTGGCGTGCCTACCGAAACAGGTACCACGTCTGGATCAGGTTCTGACTTCGTGCTCCGAAACCTTCCAGGAGCGATCCCACTATCCCAAGACGGAAGAGGGGCCAAAATTATGCCGCCGGGAAATGAGCGTCAATGGGCGTCCCGTTGCCCATCGCGTGTCTTCCCTTCCGCCACACTAACGAACGTCCAGTAGCTTGGGATTTAAATTATGCATGTTTATGGCAGCTTCAATAGGCATCTACCCTTCCTGGGAAGCTAAGCTCCCGTGAGAAGTTCTACAACGGTCCACAACTTTGGACCTAGTCGATTTCTCAATTTGTCCACTGATTTACCTACCCATGTTCCGAAGTAACTCGTTATGGGAAAGTTATTACAACTTTCCAATTTTTCTTCACGGCAGGCTGCCTTCTGGCCGTGGAATGCCAACCCAGCTTGTCTAACTTTTGCTCACTCGCTCTCTCTCTCTCTCTCTCTCTCGCACTCTCTCTTTCTCGCCACTCTTTTGTATCCAGTTGACGTCCCCTATAATGGAAAACAATTTATGACGCTCGTGAACTTAGTCGACCAGCAGCGGAGAAGCAATAAGAACTCAAAAATACAATCCACTAAACCACTGTCGGTGAGAGGTTTGGAAAAATTCACGCAACCGTTACTACTTATCCACTTATCGAGATTCGGTCCACCGAAGTGGAACTTCCAAAGGCCATCCCGAAAGGTAATCGAACGAGTCCAATTCAACTTCGTAATCGAATGAAGAAAAGAACGCTCAGACTCTTTGGATCGCTGGAACAAGAATTAGAAAAGTAAAAACCACCGGCCGAGTCAGCGACGTCCTAAAACTTTCGCCAAGCGTTCGGGAGCGGTGCGTGCGGATCTCATTAAAGTTTTCGTTCCCCAGCAGCGAGAACTCGACGGCTCAAACGCTTGCCACGGGTACAGGGGAGTGCTTTAGTTAAAGTCCCATCGAGTGGAAAATTGAAAATTATCATTAACACCCTCATCATGCCGAAGAAAAGCGCACCAGCCCCGCTCCGATAAGAACCGATCCCTCTGCTGCTGCCGGTGGAATATAGAACGGCTTCGCCCACAACACCAATCAACACGATCCAGCGTGGAATGTGTTAATTAATATTGTAATGGAAAATTGAATTTATCAAAATGATTTTACGACCTTCCCGTGTCTCGTACTTTAAACGCACTCAAGGAGCTGGGCATCATGGCGACAAGCTGATGATCTTTTCTTGAGCATGCGGTTTGCAAGCTATCAATTGAATAACCATCCGAGAGCTCTCCCGTGAGGTTACGGTTCCATTAAAATTGTCTCGTTCTTAGGTTGATGATAAAACCACCAGCAATACTCCCACGGGAGTTATGGGTATGGGGACGGAAAATGTTGGAGAAAATTGAATGGATATTGTTATCAGAGCGTTTTACGGCGTTGTGGTTTTACGCTGTGCTCCGTTCTCGCATGCGCATGGAAGAAGTTTTATTGGGCTCCATGTTAACTTAATGATATCAAATTGGAACCAGCGCGTTCAGCATTCAAACGCTCGCCTCGTAAAGATACAAAGATATACGACGCATTGAGCGGAAAATGAGCCCATTCTGTGATTGTGGTGTGACAAATCGTTTCGAATGTGCAGAGATCATGTTCTGGTAGCCAATACACTGTGGGAAACGAGAGGCCATTGCTCAGAAAGGTTGTAAAACTGTTTAGCACAAAAACAAAACATCATGTGTCTTATAGAGTTCAATTGTTTCATTAAATTTAAATACATCACAAATATTCAGATAGAATATTCCGATTATCTGAAAACCAATGCAATGAAATAGAAAATCTGTTTATCCAGTATTGATGTGTAACACTCTGTATCGTGACAGACGTTAAGGAACTTTAAAAATAACGTACAAATTATGCACAGGAACAAAATTTCCACCCATAATCTACCCCCAATTGTTCCACAGTGCCTCCTCAATCCAATCAATTCACAATCGAAACGATTGCCACCACGATCGCAGCAACCGGATCCAATCGCTATCGAATTTCCCGCTCATGATACCGCTTCACAGACGCCTGTAACTAATACGGTTACATTTCTCACGGCGCTTGCTCGCTTCGACGCACCTGCCGAGTGCTTCTTGATAATATATTGACGGCTTCGTGTACCGGGCGTTGCAAAACAAACGTTTATTGCCTCGTAAGGACAGGACTGACGGTGTAAATTTATGCGATTTTTTTACTTCTATACCAAGATGTCCACCGCCTACCTAAACATCAACACCAACGAGCCTCCAGAGATGTGCGAGGATCAGCTGGTGGCGCTGATGCGGGATGGAAAAATTGTTACATTATTCTATTTACCAGTTCCATTCGACTGCATTGTCCTGCCGGCGACCCTAACGTGCAGATGATCATGCCGCCCAGAGATAGCCTACTCGACTTAATTTATAGACAAATAAACGGAAGACCCACCAGCTAACCTGCCCCAACACGGTCCCGAGCCCATCCACGCTTCGGAAAGTTCGGAATGGTTTCGGTTTCCTGGTAAGAGGGATGGTAGGGCATGAAAGCTGCGGTTGCCTTCTGGTTTCCTTCTCGTTCCGTATTACTTTCCTACGCCGGAGGCGCCCCGTTTAGGGAGCACGTGCGAGCGGAAGTGGGATTTTTGTAGATTTATATGCCCCGAGATGAACTGGGACGTAAAGTGAATCTGTGCGCCCGGAAGCGCCCGGAAAGCGTGTACAATGAAAAATTTATTTTACGCTCCAACGGTCCATCAAATTGGGACAAATGTTTGGTCCGGCTACGGAGTGGTCACCTGCCACGACACAGGCAGAATGTTTGTGCAGTAAAATTATGTTTGCCCAGGTCTTTGTAGTCGAGCTGCTAAGTGAATTACTATTCCATTTCCCGGACAGTGGACGATCCTTTTATGAGAACCACTCGACCGCTTTCGGTCTGATAGTTCCCGTCCGCAGATTAATATCTGCCCCATCTGCCCGCTATGGCTTGCGGAATAATTTACCCTCCCAAATGCTTCCTGCAACTCCATTAAATTGGTAAATGGTTTCTTGATGCGGCCGCATCCCTCTCAGAACGATCTACACAACAGACACGCACGGACACTGCTGCCTGCTAGAAGAAATGGATGATAATCCATTTCGGCACTTTGGGAACGACAACACGGCAACGGCGAATGTCCCGTGTGCGCGAAGGTAAAATAGCCCCCAATTACCACGGCGATACCATTTCGACCCTCCCGGGCGGAATAGCCGGCAGGAATGGTTTTTACTGCTCGCCGGGCTTGGTGAGCAACAAAACCACCTTTAACAACCCTACGGCCAGGCCCTACACGGGTAGCGATCTCTTACCGCTGATAGCGAAAGCGAGACAGCGAGGTTGAAAAGCCGGCTGATTCTTCGCTTTTCATCGCTCCGGCCGGTGGTTGTTGTTGTTATTTCGGAAATTTTTCACAGGCGCTTCAAAGCCACTGACCACTGGACCACAATAAAGCAGCATCCGCGATCCGCACTCAAACGCCCGCCATAAAAGCACGACTAAGCTTTCCCTCGTCTCGTGGCAAACCACCAGAGCAAAAAAAAAAAAACCAGCGGCCCATTGCCGCAAGGGACCAATTGTGTGGTTGGGAAGAAAAATGAAAATTTTATCCCACAGATTTAGTTTTTTTGTGATTTTTTTTTTTTCTGTACCAGTCAGCCGGTTAGGCTCCACAGTACCGGGTTTGCCCATTAACGCGTCGCTTATCCGGCTTTTCTTTTCTCACTTCAAGTCCGAGGGCGTGTTTTTATAGACACAAATTTGCCCACTCTTTGCACTTGGCGTGCCTTAAAGTGCGCGAGCAGGGACGAAATAGACCGCCCCGTCTAGCGACATTGGCAGAGCCGAAGATGCTGGAACTGTAAACAAGCGAAATGTGAATACCGTAACGTCTTAAAGTGTCGCCTGCTGTTGTTGTTGTTTCTCTTCGGCACAATCCTGTGACAAAACGCTGTAAAAGCTTCTTTAATGTCTTTTACCAACCGACTGTGACCGAAGGAGCAAACCCCGCCACCTGTCGGAAGCCTTTACAGCCGACCGTGGCGAAGGAGAACCGAGCAACGCCGGAGAAGCGCTGACGATGGCGCACGGACGACAGAAGCACATCCGGTGAAACGAGCTGCAACCTCCGGCTAAAAGGCCTCCCGAGCCGGCAACGGCACCAGCACCACCAACAACAACAACAACAACAGCTCCAAATGAGAGCTCCCGCTTCCGCTCGACTTCATGCCTCGGTTGAATTGTTCTGCGTGTGTACGAGTTCCAAACCAACCAGCTACTGACCACCGTATAAAGCCACCCCGACCAGAAAGGCAAGTTTTAAATTGGAAAAGTTAGGCGAGCCGTGCCGGATTTCGGGCCCGGCAGCCTACGCAGCGCCCAACAAGCCGAGCTTTACGTCGAACAAATACCATCACGGTGCCGTTTTTCGAACGTTTTACAAGC
Source organism: Anopheles dirus (assembly GCA_000349145.1). Lineage (NCBI taxonomy): Eukaryota > Metazoa > Arthropoda > Insecta > Diptera > Culicidae > Anopheles > Anopheles dirus. The sequence goes on from KB673423.1 coordinate 4,335,500, forward strand.
GTTTAAATGTGCCACTTGCCCGTCGGTCGGCACGCAACGAAGCGAAGTGACAGATCGCAGCAATCAGACTGCCCTGGAAGCTCACGGCAGCCGCACACACGCCGGCACCGAGGGAATCAATTATGAGTGGCGTTTATTACGTGCGGTCGAGCGGAAGCTGTCGTCGTGTGATGAAAGGTGGGAAAGCGTCCTCCTCACGGTGGAGAACGTGTAAGAGCCTGCTTCTTCTAAAAGCCCACCGGGGGCCTAACAAATGGGGCGATGGATGGAGAATTTATACGATTTTTTTTTCTTTCGGTCTCCATCGAGTTTCTTGGGAAAAAGCTTCAACAGTACAGAACAGAGACGTTCCGCACGCCAGTGCCTACGGCCAATTGAAGCGGCACAACCCTTGAAAAGCGAGAGTACGGGCATAATGGAGGCATCCTGACAATGGGACTTTGCTTCGCTGTGCATCCATCACCAAGGCGACGCTCGAAGGGAGTGTTCTAATCCCTTCATTCACTCGCCACAGCCTGCTGCCTTAGCTGGCGTGCCCGAAGCGAACCGCAGACCGAGAGCGTTTTGACTGTTGCGGTTGCAGCGTCGTTTCGTTCGACGCGACCACACGCCAACGGTTGAACGAACGACTAAAAAGCAAGCCCCATCAATGGGGCGCCAACGAGCATTCTAGCAAGCGGCTCCCGGAAGCAGTGCTTCAAGTGCATCGTGTGTGCTGTGGCTGAATGAACGCCGTCGCCTCCGTTCGAACGCCGATCGATTATCGGACGGAGAAAGGAATAAAGTCAACCGATGTCCTGGAGGCGACGACAGTTGGCTTTAATTGAAGCTAATAGGATGTAGAGGCATGTGTCGAAACAATGAGCGGCTAATGAAAGTGTCGATCGATGGTGAGACAACGCACTGCAGCGGTTGGGGATAGAAGTCTTTGGGGGAGATAAAGCACAGAGCATGAAACACATAATGGTGAAAGATCTTGATGAATGAAAATGTGTGCGTCGACTATTGAAGCGCCTGTGTTACTTTAATCGTTTGTTGTTTGACAGAGTTTTCATTTTCAAATGTAACTCAACATGAGCAATTGTTTCAAATATATTATCTACTCATTCTTCTTCTTTTCATTATAGGGTCAATAACTTCTGTACAGGTTCAATAACATCTGACGGTCATGATCTTTGACTTACGATTTTATAGAACAACTTTTTTCGCCATAACATGGACAGCATTTGCTAAAGTGGTCTGTCTACTCGAGATTTGATCCCACGACGTGAGATTTACAAAATGCTATATTATGTTCGGCACCATTGGATCCAGTCTATAAGAGTCCAGTCTATCATTTGTATCGCTTAAATATAGATAAATGGATTGATAACTTCAACTCCCATCGAAGAAACTGTGCCATCAAGATGCTCTCATCTGAGATGTATCAATAGAAACTCAGTCAGTCTGAAACTCGTTGTTCCTTTACCAGGAACTTAAGATGCTATCTAGTTCAGATGACGCCCGACCTAAGAATCTGCAGCAACAAAATAACGTCTCTAACAACCAATTTGGGAACCTATCAACCTTTCGACACCTCTTCGCCGTACAAGCAAACTGCCCCGGGTACAGTTTATTTTTCTTCCAATCCAAAACCAGTGCCGTTCCTTACGCGATCCATCATTTTCACAACCGCCCATCCGTACACCATCGTTATTAAAACTTCCTGTGGCAGAAAATCGCTTCCACCTTTGGCGCGAGCAGCAGCGTACCTATGTTACGCCGTGATCGACTCGCAGGGTTCGACTGTTTATTTTAATTTGCTTTTCTCCCACCACTTCACCGCCTCCATCCAGCCCGTCGCGGGTCGCGGATTCGTTCGTAATCGATTTCCTTCATCGCTGGCAATCGATCGGTGCCAACACATCTCGTCGAAGGGGTGGAGAAAAACAGCCAAGCGAACGGCAAAACGATGATGGCAAATCTGCACACGACGATGAAGACGTGCACACCGACACACGCACACTTACTCACTCACAGACGTGACTTATACTGCGCCACCGATCGAGCGCTGATGTGTGCTGAAAAATTCATGCACTTCCGTCGATCACGTTCGAGACGAGCGCCAACTTTCCACCGTCGCAACCGGGAACCCGTTCGTTCGTTTCATCTTTCGCAGCATCGCGTTTTTGCGATTTTTGTGAGGTTTTGGAGGTCGCCCGGGACGCCCGTTCGCCCGGTTCCCCCGTTCGTCGATTCCTTTCACGCTCATCGATAATGTTTACGTTACACGTTCGCGTTGGAGTATTTCTATCTCTCGCTTCTCCCGACACCGGCGCTTACGCTTCGAACATGGCCGTAAAAATAACAATAACCATGATGAAAGTAAACAAATTGCGCTCACTTCGCATCACACGCGCCGCTCTAACCATCCCCGGACCACAGGTTTGCAATCAGTATGTCTCATCGGTGCTGCCCCGCGTTTTAGGAGCCGGAGTGTTAGCTGAAGCGCGCCTTCCTTTAACAATCCCATTTAGATGTTCGCAGAGTCGCCTTATGCAAGACCGATGATTTGATGTCCGACGCGTGGATGCGTTGTTTATGGATGTTTTCATCGTCTCTTCTCAGTCAGCGCACGTCCAAATATGGAAGGAACAAACACAAAAATAAACTGGAGAGAGAGAGAAGACGAACAGCATAATATTTTTATCAGACCACGTACGCGCGGGTAATGCGTATGCGTGTTTGTTTCAGCCAATTGGACAAAGACCGTTGTTGTTCCGTGCCGATTAGGGCCACTCGAACCTGCCACAGTCTATGACGGACCTGTAACCTCTATCCGAATGACGATTTCACGAGCAATAAGCGTTTTGATATCGAAAACGTGTCACATTTCGCTGCCTTGAAAGCACCATTCGTCGAAAGGCTGAAGTCCGGATGTGCTGTTCGTCTTTCGAAAGCTTGACTGAGTGAAATAATTAGTCTGGATGGCTTGGGTTCTAGTCAGATTAATCTTTTTAACTGTTAACAATATTTATAGTTTTATGACGACGATCTGTAATGACTTCATAGTACCGTTCATAGTATCGACAGGCCAATATGAGTAGAAAAACATCCCTGCCGACACCGCTGGTTCTATTCAGTCCCACAGATGATGCTTTCGCTTCCATCGTTTTGACTCGGAACAATCACATCACTCGCTCGCTTGCTGATTCTCCTTCAAGTGGTCGACGGAAAGGATGAGAGGTTCAATATTGGCTCAAGTTGGGCCGGCGTACTAGGCCCTGCAAACATCCATTACACCCGAACCCGAAAATGCCACAGAACCACAGAACGTCAAATAAAGAAATACAATATGGTTCTTTTTCCCCCCCCCCCCTGCACAGTGGTGTGCTTGTGAAAATGAAACACAATGGGGCGTCAACGGGAGCAACCAAACGTTTACCAAAGATCAACGGTGACCGCATCGACCCGCCCGAAACAGAGCCGGAAAAGCTTTTAAGATTTGCAATAATGGACTTAAAGCGAGCCTGCTTCACATCGGTAAACAATCGTGACAAGTTTGCCTTGTTCTTGTCCTGGGATTTTTTTTCCGGTAGCAAAAACCCACGGACGTAAGGGAACGCGCACCAAAAGGCACAAGCATCTGCGCGTCGAACCGTTTTATTAGGTTCTTTCCTGGAACTGTTATCCCAGCCCGCTTATCCGGTGATTCTTCCTCGTGCTCGACGGATTTGTTTCTCGAAAAAAAAAGTCATTCTTTCAAGATTTTCTCACACCGAATGCTTTCCATCTGACGCGTACACGATGATAAATATTTTCGATTTGCACACGAAACGAAACGAAACGAAAAAAAAAAAACAAAAAGTTGAAAGCTACCGGGCGCCTCCATTCATCTTCTGCATCATCCTCTCGAGCAGCTGTCAAATGAAACTTCATCATAAACTTATTCTAATTTATATTTATGTTTCTTGTTTCGGTGTGTCGTACATACCCGACACAACTGTAAGCCTTTTCCAGTCAAAATGTTCTAGCAAGAGAAATATTTGTTCACCCAAACCACTGCTGCACCATAGGACATTGGTTATATGATTGGTACATGGATAGAAATGAAATAATGTTGACCTTCATTCTGGGTGTAGTGGGTCATAAGAAGAGAAAATTAATACAACCATTGTAACAACAGCAGCATGTCCACGTGCAAGACGATATTTAAGACGAAAATAATAACTGTTTATAACAGATTTCGTTGTGTCCAATGGAACACGTTCCAATAGTACCAACACGCTCACTTTATGTCATGATAATTTTAGCCCCAAACTTGTATGTCTGCGACCCACAGTGTGCGCGACCACCGCCCCACCACCGTTGCCCAAACAAAACACGCCATCACCTCGAAGACAAACAGTGCGACCAAATTGGAAAACTTTGCTTTGCTGAAAAACCGCACGAGACGCACCAGCGCGGAACCATCGGCATCGGGTCCCGGTGCGGGAATGTCGACGAGCCGGAGCAGATTTGTTGTTCGGTCGATTGGTGCCGAACGAATCTGGGTAGGGAGGCAGTGTGTTATTGCGTGTACTTGAAATGCTCAAGAAAACGTGCCACTCGAAGATTTCATTCCGTTCAACGCGCGTGTTGGAATTCCGTTCCGCCTCGCCAACCTAGCCGGGCGATGCTTTCTTAAATGCATTTCCAAGCAAATGGGGTTTGCATGTTCCTCCTACGGCGAGGTGGTCTCATTCCATCCCAGGCGCGCTGCAGATCTCCACATCGAGCTCTTAACAGCCAATCATACACTGCCGGGCAGGAAGGAAGCGCAGATAATGCAGATGAACCACGCCGCACAACCGCAGCAAACCCCCACGGAAGCCTTAGAAGCAGAAAGCGCAGCGCGATGGTTTCTCGTGCATAACATACCGAGAGTCCCGACCTCTCGCTTTCGCCTCCTTATCGTAAGGTTTTTGTGGGGAAATTCTGTGCGGATCACCATGCCGCCCATGTAAATCCCCAGCATCTGCCTGTCTGGCTGCCTGGAAGCTGCATGAAGCGATAACCTTTCGCTGCTGCAAACTTCGTCCTCGCCCGAAGCAGGCAGGCGAAAGCAGGGAGATGCTTTGGAGGTCGCTTTTTGGCTTCGCTCACGGTAATTAATTTGAATGAAACTTACGAACACCTCGCGTCTGGAATACGCTCTCGGTATCACACACTCTCGCTGCTTGAAAGCAGCCGTGATTACAAGTAATTAAAGTTTGAAAATCGATTTTTCACCTCGCCGGGGTGAAGTTGTACCGCTTCGGTTGTTGACTCATGCCGAGCCACTTCAAGGATACGTCTGATTTTTTCAAATACTTCAGTTAAAACTAGAAGTGTTGTTGAATGCGTAGAAACATTAAAATAATATTGGCAAATATGTCCCAGCGACTGTCTGTAACTCCAAAAGTCGTTTAATTGCAGTACGAAGACTACTGTCGAATAGCGAAGACACAAACCCTCAACAATGGGAACTGTGCAGTGAAACTTCTATTTTTTAAAAGCATAAATGGTATGAGCTTTAGTAAGCTTAACGATTCTCTATCCGAAACTAATTGAAAAGACGAAAACCCCTAAATCACGCTTGTATTCCGAACCAATCCGTTTAATATTTCAATCAGTTTACCAAAACCAGAATCACAACAAGCCCATCTCTTAATAAGCTCTCACAAACAGTTCGTCAGACGATATTGATACTGACAATTGTGCTGTGTCATCCAATTTCGTCAATAAGCCTTCATCCCACGGCCATCGCAGTGGAACCTTTCCGGAGCGCCGGCTACACCGCCCTGTCATGTCGCATCTATGTAATCCTTCTATTTTCCCGCGTACGCAAATGTTCCTGCTCCTGACAGCAGCCTCCTCCCGTGGGGGAGCGTTTGAGTTCAGAGCCCTGATGTGGAGCCCACCGACACAAAACTAACAAACTGAGCAAACAATTTAGTCTCCCGGCGTGTTGCCCGCCGCTCGGTCGCAGAATATAACCCTCATCATTGTCACTCTCAGTCGCACCGGAGCTGCTACTACTGCCGGTGGTGTTGATGACGACAGCCACAGTCTGTCCCTTGGGTACCACCGTCTCGTAGCGAACAGCGAAAAAAACACAAAAATCACAGACCGAACGTCTGTCAAAATCAGTGGCAGTGCGGCTCCCTGGCGGCAAGAAATACCGACCCACTTGTACAATCAACTCCACTCCAAGCAATCTCACACACACACGTGCACCCCGACCCCGGTGACGGAAGGAAACTTATCACACGCAAACTACTGACATCTGCTGTTCGTTGAAGTTGGCTATGACTTTTTCCTTCGCTGCGACCCTGGTTCCGGAACAAAAAATTTGCATCGCATGCTGCAAAATATGAACCATCATTAGCACCAGCACTTCGACGCTCGGACGCTCCGATCGACACAAACAATCATCATCACCATCATCGGCTGACAGTGAAAGGATAAGTGTTTGCTCGTTTGAATTCGATCAGTTCTGCTTCATCCACTTCCCCGGAATGGATCAACCGATTCGGCGGTGACAGTGATGTGGAAATCCGGTTCACTCGAGATGTGTCAACTTGACGTTAATGATGTACGGGGTGGATGAACACGAGAAAAAAAAAACAAAATGATTTTATAAAATTTACCTTCTACGATATTTTTTTTTTTTTGCGAGAGCGATTTAAACCTTCCTGGTACGTAAGCGCTTCCACTTCGATATAAATAGCAATTTCTCTTCCAGCCCTCGCAATAAACGGGGTAATGAAGACTGTTTGCGCGAGCGCGCCCGCTCAGCGTGGAAAAATCGCTCTTGAAGGCGCTCCGGGACGCCCTTACGCCTTGCGCCACGTGCTCAAGATACACCCTCACCAAGGCCGGATGGAACCGGGGGAGAGAAAGCGAAAACATATTATTGACGATTATTGAGATGAGCGATCATTTATCTTTCCAGATTTCCTTTCCCTCGAGGGGTAGCTTCAAGAAAGCGAAAGTATCCGCACAGCCAGGGAAGGATAAATCCGTCTCAGCCCAGCAAAGCGCCCAGGCACAGGAAAGGATGAAGTCACACCGACGGGCTCGAAGGCGGAAGAACCGTTCGTTCGTTCTCGTCGTTGCAGCGCTGGGAGCGTCAGAATAGCTTTCGGCCCCGCGTCTATCCCGGCCAAATCGATCCCATCACCGCCAGACGGTTCGCTGCCGCCCGTTGCTCGGCAAAACTAGATTACCCGGCTCCATTAGAGCTCGAAGTGGGCACGAACCGCCCGGGCACGAACGGGAAGTGGATGTCCAGCCGCACCGACCAGCCACGGGGATCGGCCAGCGAGGAATCTGGCAGTAGGCGAACACGTGCTTGGAATTGCTGTCCCTAATGGGAGTGCTGGGCGAGACGGGAGAGTGAATTGCATCCGAATAAAATTTACGACCAAACGTGTGCGGTAGGACGGTTGGCCAGCCAGCTTGCCGCATAAATCTGGAGGCCAAAAAAGTTTGCATCCATTACGAGTAATTCTTTAGAGTATGGGCGCAAAGCCACTCGGAAAACAAAAACGCGTTAGAGTTATCGATCTGCTTCCAGGGTTGGTCCACAGAGGGCGCTTTAGATCTATTTTATCCTATCTTTTCGTAGATTGGACATTCCAAAAGGATTGTGGAAGTAATTCGAACGGATGCTGCATACCTGATAAACCATCTGTTCGAAGAAGCTCAAAATGAGTTTAAGGAAGAGTGTATTAAACGTTTGTTTTGCCTTTCGATGAAAACAGTTCATGATTGCAAGTCTCCAAATTTCTCGCATCCCTCTCTAATCATGGAGCATGGATTGAGTGATCTTACTTTCACCTCCCACTTCCTTAAACGACCCCCAAAACAGTCACGACCCATGTAATGGGAACCCATCATCATCATCAACATTAATCGTGATAATTAAATTGACATTAAACTTCGCCTAAAGGCTTTGATCGAGCCGTACACATTTTTCCACGCCCTGATTTGTGTTCCCGAGCGAGCAAATACAGCCGGCCCGTTTCCAAAAACTCCTACCGCACAGGCGCCAGCCCACCTCCGTGCGCTCTGTTTTAATTAATTCTGTAATTTACCGCTCTAATGAGTTTCTCACATGCTAATGAGGCGCAGGTGTAGCTCAATCGTCTTCGGCGGGAGCACCGCACGTGATCAAACAGCCGAGCGAGAAAAACACGTAGGCGCACACGATCACAATGTATCATTCCGCTCGAGTGAGCAACAAACCCCACCTGGGTGGGTGTGTAAATACAAGCCTCGAGCGGCCGCTGCTCCGAGCCTGCCGTCTGCCCCTGGTACTTTATCGGTTTTACATTCAACAGCACAGCATTCAAGCTGGGTGGTTAAAATATCAATCAAATTTCCCAATGCGAGCGGACGATGAACCGGAACTCGTGGCTCGTCGGGATTCACTGTCGGGTTTGGTAGAGATGCCTTCGACCTTGGAATTTCCAATGAAGCTCTTTCGAAGTTAAAACCCGGAAGCGGAAATGAACCGTAGACTTTCTACGCACGTTGTGTCGGGACCGAGAATGCCACCACGGTAAAGGTCAGCCCAGAGGAGATCGTCTCCGGAGAGGAAGTCTGGTTTTGCAATTCTTCCGAAACCCGTATCGCTCGAAGCGGGATCCTTTCTGTGCGGGCTTAAAGGATGTTGTGCGTTTTGCAAGCTGAAGATTTCCGCTCAGCCCATCACATTATTCGGGCAGCTCAAGACGACAAAAAAATGTACGAAAGTGGAAGAAAACTCATTTGGCTTCCTTTATTCTCGTTCGATCTGGTGGAAAATGAGACACGTGTTTATCGACTATTTTTGTAATCAGCTCGCGAGATGGAGGACGAATAAAAATAAAAACACACTACGACTCTGGTGTTGAAAAACAGGAAACCGTACTAAACACTTAAAGTTAAATTCCATTACTTTTTCATAAAAAGTTTATGTCTATTTCAACCATTGTAATGACGATGAACTTTCTTCTGCATGCTAGGTCTGTTCATATAATAAAGCACATGCATGGAACATAAAGCCACTTTGAATATAATATACGAACAAAAAGCAATGCAGCACCGTAAATACATTCAAATAATCCATAAAATAAAATTATAATTTCGTCCGTGTAAAAAAAATGTCTGCCCTCCAGTGTTTTTAAAGCTTTTCCCGCAAAATAAACCGGCTCCGACAAAAAAAAAATCAGCCAATCAAACTTATACCTCGTGGCCCTCACAATGAACCTGCTGCGGTCACGGAATTTCATCCATGGATGTCACAATAGCAACAAACGGGGCCAGAAAAAAAACTCCCCCCCCGGTCAGGTGGCCAATAATTGGCAGCTCGGCAGCAGCAAAACTTCTCCATTAAACCGAACCGAACACGAAAACCACGCTGCTCTGTGTGCTGTTACGTGGCTGGTCCTCTTTTTGTGGTCGGGTCTGGTCCCCTGCCCCGGCACCGTCGGCTCTTCATTATTTGCATCATTAAAGTCAAATGAAGGTATTTTTTTTTGCCTCTTGCTGGGTGGCTTTCGTCGCCGTACTCGTCCCGGGTTTGCTGCACTTACGAGAGTAAATATTCATTAAAAACGAGCGGCTCGAACGGACGCCGTCTCCGGAGGTTCTTCGACATTCAAATTGAAGGACGTTTGGCCCCTCCCCAGACGATCGTGCGAGTTTTGTGACGAATGAAAAATTAGCCCCCAAAACAAGCCACTGCTGGTATGGTTTCTTCAAGCTCAGGGCATCAGGTTCCCGTGATGCGAAAGGTGAAAAGCCACCGGATGTGCGAGGGAAAGCGTGGAATGTTTCATTCTAATAACATTTGCATACCTTTCGCCGAAGATGGCAGCAACGTACCGGCTCGCCGTTCTGACGAACGTACACGGAACGTCCATCGCACCGGTGACAGCTTCCGGGCTTTGTGGCTGCGCGCAGGAGATCCTGCCGCCCGAGTCCCGGAATGCAAGGAACGTTCATCGTACCACCAGCCAACCGGGGTGAATGTAAAATAAATATTAATACGAATTGAGTTACGACTGCTCGACTACTTCAGCTTGTTCGGCGGACCAAACGAAAAAAAAAAACGAAAGAGCGGAAGATGTACCGTGCCAAAAAAGCGTATGGCCCTTTGCAACGACGTGAGCATGTTGATTCAACGCACCGGGTTATGAGAATGTTTCCTTTCAACCGCTCCCCAAACACATACACATTCCACTTCAACCCAGGGCACAATTGTAGACATTCTTTCCGTCCGTCGGCACAAAAGAGTGAACGATTTCGTTCCGGAACGCACTGGAAGAAACGAACCGAACGCAAACAGTGCGCGAAACGCATGTAAACTCGCCCGTGTATCCTTTCCGAAGCTTCGGCTGGCTAATATGCGCCCGTTTCTTCCGACCGAACGGTGATCGGTTAGAATAAAGTTCGCTCTCGCGGAACCGGGGGAACGACAGTTCAAACGAGGACGTTCAAACGCTCGAGAAGAAAGCCGTGCGTCAATCGTGAATATAAAGTTGAGAAAGGCTCTTCTTCTGCGCCCGTTGCCATGGCACGGTGCGGGTTACTTCGGTGGAGAGGAATTTTATCCACGCGCACAGTAAGTCATTGCCGTTTCCCCGTGAGAATGCGATTCACAACAATGTTTCCAATTTGCAGCGGCACCTTGAAGTGAAAAGTTATGTTATTTTTAATTTAAGCGAAAGGATAACGAACGCAAAGCATATTGGAAAACTGTCGTTCGGGGATTGCGCGCTTCCCACCCAAGAAAAGGGAGCGCTCGTCGTAATCAAATGGAATCCAGGACGAAAACAATTCACCCAGAAAGCATCACCATCGCGCCATCGCGCTCGAGCGATGGCGAGGAATCTGCTGGTTTTTTGCGCTCCCTTTTTACGAAACCTTCTGGTGGCAGATGTGTTTGTTCTGCATTTTCCCCCATTTCAAAATTGGGGTTTGTTTTTGCAGCTGGGAGATAAGAATTTCACTTGTTTTAAAATAATAAAAAAAAACATTATTCTCAAATAATGTAAAAAACGCTGGAGTGAAACAAAATGCGTTCAAAGTTATTTGCATACTAGGGTTTAGTCAATTCCTTTTTTAAAACAACTCTCAGAGCACGACCTACTCCAAGCGGTAGCCATTCTTCAACCCTTCTTGTTTACCATGAGTGTAGAATTAATTATGCCACCTCCAGTGGTTTGCATTAAGCGCACTGGAAAAAAAGGCAGTCGGTTAAGTGGATCATAATTTAAAAGAAATATGCTTCGCCGCCATGAATCTGATAGTGCACACTAATACACACTCACCCCCTCTGCCTGCATCCTTGATGGTATTAACAACTCAGCCCAACTTCTTTGCCTGCGCCCTCCAACCTCTTACAAACTTAAACCTCACAAAAGCCAGAGAATACTTTTTGCTCCGTTTGTGTGCACGAGTGTCCAGCAGGGCACGCTCTGCGATTTACTGCGGCGTGACGAGGACCGGAACTTTTTAATGCTTAAAAATCTGCGCTCAACATACTCCCCGACGGTGAAGTGCTCTCAGCCGCAGCTAGCCCGCTACCCCGGGTTGGCATACTTTCCTGGGCGCAGAAATTCTTCCCATCTCCCGGACGCAGCCTCACTGGGACTCACAGGGAAAGCATCACCGGGGGTCACGCTGCGAAAGTAGGTTAAAAATTTGCACCATAAATTGCGCGCTGCCCATTGCAAATAAGTCCTTTGCGCGGCAGGGAATGGCCGTCGCCATGAGTGCTTACGCAAGGATGCTTTTGGGCTAATTTCTCGAACATCCCGGCCCGGTTGGTGTGACCCTGATGGCCGGCGTGTGATTCCAGCGCCATCACGATGGGCATGTGTTGTTTTTGCGTTGCGAGAAAAGGTAACACATGGTTGGATGTGTAGCATATTGCCAAAATACAATGGCCTGAGGCAGCAAAAACGGGATCCTCCAGTTTGACAGTTAAACTTCCAGCGATCGTAATATACTAACACATGCGAGTCAGCAGTTTTAAAGTTTCTCTATCTCTCCTTCTCGATCCCTCTATCTCTCTCTCGCTCTCGCTCTCTCTTTCTCTCTGCCTCACCAAGGGAAGGGCACGTTCGTTCGTGCGTTGGCAAGTGGCCAACCCAGTTACAGCCCAGTGGAGGCCTACTACTGCCTGAACTTGGCTCCAGTTTCGCTTCTCGCTCCGTTCGCAATCTCGTACGCCGTCACGCTGTCGTCATCGTTACTGACGTCAGGGAGCGGTCCCCGGTTTTCGGTGGGGAGAGAGTGACGTGAGCTGAAGTGGATGTAAATGAAAGTTCAAGTGCACTCATCTCGCCTGCCCTGATGGAATCAAACCTGTCCCCTGTACCATCACGAACCTCCGCCGAGGTTGGGTTAGAAATCGATATCTCTCGTCATGTCATGGTTTTTTTTGTTGGTTTTCACACGCACACACCTTCTAGTTACCTTCTAACACACTGCCTGTATGCAGGCGAGCAAAAGGAGAGCTGCACATTCATTACACATTTTATTAAATGCTGCCCACGTGTCGCGCGTTCTGCGTACAACGCTGGGCCCACTATTTCCCCATTTCCTGGTTGAGGCTTTTAATGCTCCTGGTATGAATTTAAATTAATTTACAACTCAACGTGGCACGGTGCCGCACTTGACTTCCACCGGCGAGTGAGTGAGTGTGCGTAATTTGTGAATGTAGCATGCACACTGTTTACCTAATCATTGTGCTTTTAAAAGCTGGTAAATGTAAGTAGAGCATGATTCAAAGAATATCCAGCGATTTGAGGCACAGCCATCAGGTCAAACATGCTTCCTTCAAAATACATTCTTTTGCTATGGGAGGGAAAATTTGTGTTGTCAAAGCATTTATTTTGAATTTTCCTCACGTATATTTATAGCTTAATAACGCCTTATTATGGCACTGCTCGGGACTAAAAAGCAAATTTTATTTTTACTGGTTTTACGTGTCACAATAAAAACGACAAATCGCACGAACGCCCTCCTCACCGTTTTATACAGCCATAAGGATAGCTACAAACAAAATAGCACCACCTTTCTCCTATGGTACCGATACCTTGCACGTGAAAGTATCTATAACCACGCTAAATTTATCATCATTGCTCCTAGTCGGATTTATCTTTCGCGCTATCGTTCCTGCGGGCGGCAAATAAAAGAAAAGCCGGCCACCCCCGGAAGCCGTCAACAACACAAACAAACGATCAATAAAAAGGTCGTCAGAAACATTTTTCATCTTCGACCCGTCGACTGCCCCCTCCTAATGGAACACCTCTGGGAGCAGAAAACAAAAAGTCGGGCACACTGTTGACACTTTTCAGTGAACATTAATTTTCCCAAACTTTTCCAACAGCAAGGGAGCGAAAAAGAACCTTATGCCCTTAAAACTGACGGGTAAATCGTAAAAACAAAATGACCGAGTTTTGCTCTACCCGTGCGGTAATTGTGGAAAAACATCGTAAACACATTTCAAATCGCGTTCGAAGGCACGTAGAAGGCAGCACTGTTTAATTGTGGGAGATGGTATAACATAGTTTCAGCATTCTTTTATAACTCTGTCAACAGACTGCAGAAAGACTGACCCGCTGAAGAGCTCAACACACTCAATGGACCCAATCTATAGATTTATTCCGCCGACGATGTCGTCGCTGTTCATTACAACGTTGCAAGCCGATAGCATCTTTATGGTGGTATTAAAATGACCTACTTCCATCGGTTCTACTGTCCGTTCGCACAATCTCGCCGACACGGCGACCTTTCAAACGCAGATTCACCTCTTTGCGCATACTATTTTTTGCTGCAAAAATGAACTCCCCATCCCGCAATTTATGTCTCTCCACCGCAGCATCCACCCGGCAAATTACAATGTACTAGCATAATGGGAGGCTTTGGAAGCTTCGAAAGCAAAAAGGAAAGACTATCGGTATAGTATCGTTATTATTATTTCTGCCATTACTTCGAGCTTTTGTCATTAGCGAACGGTGAACAGCAATCAACTACGATTGACCCGGTTTCGATAGAGAGAGAGAGAGAGAGAGAGAGAGAGAGAGAGAGAGATAGAGAGAGAGAGAGAGCCAAAAGTACAGGACCACGGGAACATGCCCATGTTGTTTTGTTTATCTTTTGCGAATCGGGTTAAGGGCGTGCGTTGGACCTGAACGGCCTCACCATCGTAATCCTCCCATAGGGAATCGAAACAAAGCAGTAGAAAGGCTGCAGGGGTAGCATTATCTATGAAAGTTCGACCATGTGAAACTTCTGAAACAAATGTGAAACACCATGCGTGCCATTGTTCTAGTTTTTTTCTATTTTCCCTTGTGCCCGATCCATTACAACGGATGTCTCTCCCTGGTGCTACCTTTTTTGCATTCTTTCGATGCCTCGCAAAATTACAGAGTGGATTAAGGATTCCGGAGCGGATTTTATTAAATGCGATTATCACTCGGTTGATTCGAACCGGGATAAGGCTTGTGCGATGCCTAGCGGAGGAACGGACAGGTGAGTTAATCACCTTGTAATGAGTTCACCATCAGACAAGTTATCACGACGATAAGCTCGGATAAATGAATAGTTCAACATGAACGCAAATTGCTTCGACCAGCTTTTTTTCCCCAATAAAGCCTTTGAAACCACGCACACAAACATCGCACAACACAGCAGGATCATGGTAAACGAAGTCTGTCATTAATTAGCTTACCTTTCTTTTGCATTCTCGGTCGCGATTCTCGCGAACTTCTTTACAGCGCCCTACCCCATCATAATCCCGAAAACCAGATGCTGAACCGGCTCCAGCATGCTGATATTTTAATTCAGATTTTGATAAAGCACGCTTCGGCGGAGCGAAATGATTTATTTCGTCAAGGACCTTCTCCGCACGATTCAATTGCTTGGGAGGCTACAAGAGTTGAAGCAGTTCTGAGCTCCTGTCAGCTACAGTGTTTTTCGAACCAATAACAAATACCTAAAACTTCGGGTCTTCGCTTTTTTCAAACTTTATCTAAATAAAGATGTGTCATCCTGTCCTTATTTCACTTTTTGCAAACATTAAGGTGTTAATTTGGAACACACTGTCAGAAAAGACACCGAATCCTCTAAAAGATAAGACAATCCGAACGAAAACATCTCCAACAAGCGACCGGGCGTCCAGTAAATCAAATTTCGCGCGCCGAATTCGGTGGTGGTTTATTAATTCTGCTTCCCTTTCGCCGAATGTCGCCGTGTGCCGGCCACTCGAGGGTGCCGCGTGCTGCTGAAAAGTTTATTATTTTCCTTCCTCCTAATGAAGACATCCGTCGAGAGCAGGAGCGAAGAAAGAGCTTTCCATTTGGGGCTTGGGAGACTGGCGACCCTGGCACGGGCGAAACGCTAGGTAGTAGCTAATTTTTCGACCACCACTCCCAACTGACCCGTACACGATTCCGCAATCCAAATAGCAACGGAAAGAGTGGCGTAGTCTGGGGCGAGGTGATGTTGTTTTCGATGGAAATTAATTTCAACCTAGCGCGCGGCCCAACGGCGAGTCTTTAGTTCGTTCGTGCGCGTTTCGGTGGAACCACCGGATGGCCCCGTGAACCACCGTGCGCGACTGGCAATTTATCGTCAATTAATTAAGCGAATGATTTATTCCACCGTGATGGCGCTCCCGCCCGAGTGGAAATGGTAAGGGTGCATCTGGTGCCTAGTTGGAGCAAAGCGGTAAGTGTGTTATTGAAATGAACAAGAACACTCGAACCAGCAGCGATCTTTGATCGTGTTTTTTTTGCTGTTGCTGCTGTGATCTCTTTGCACATTAAAACATGCACCCACTTAAGAGCAATACATTCCGCCACTTGTTATTAAAACCCATTATAAAATAGCCGTTTTTCAACTCATTGCAAAGATGGACCGTAATGGAGCGTTCTCCACCACTCATTGGACGACTGCGCCGGACTGCTTGATCCACGCTGTCGAAGGGACGACACAATTTCACTTCAGCCAAATGGCAAAACACTTGAAACAAATCCATTCCAGTTTCTCCACCAGCTACGGTGGGACGATGCACGGCTGGATGGCATCGCCGGTTTGTGCAAACACTGCTTCGAAAGCCCGGCTGTTTGTTTGTGCTGAAGCGGGCGACGGTGGAGCGCGGAGAGAAAATGGGAAAGCGCACTGGGGAAGGGGGCGGAAAAGCAAACCTCTTCGCCGGTTTTGCGGTGAGTGAAGGTGAGCAGATTATTGCCACCTTCTGTCTCGCTAATCCGTCTGTACAAACAGGCGCGGTTCGGCTCGGCACGCAGGAATGCACAGGCTCCACTCACCACCACGCCGCCATGCTTCAGCGCCGCGCCGAGCGAAGATGGGTAAACCACCATTACGAGGAAGCTAATATTTTATCAGTAATTATCATCGAACATCGGGCCCGGCGCGGGACTGGCTGGAAGCGGCATCGGAGAGCGGCGTGTCGAGGGCTGCATTTTCCATCCCACCCTGGGGATGACGGGGCAGATGTGCTCATAAAATACGAACCCAGCAGCAACTGCCAGCAATAAAAGCACCACCAGCAGCACTCTGGAGGTCAGACCGATCAGACCGGTGCGTATATTATCGCAAAGATTATAGCGGAAGCGAGATACAGAGAGAGCGAGAGAGAGAAGCCACAACGGCACGCTGTGTCTGTGTGTGCGGGGAAATTAATCACACCCCA